>JASDQU010358375.1:0-11801 GCA_032191745.1 Picea mariana | reverse complement strand
GCACTTGTTTATGGTACAGGTTGATTACAGGTTGGTGCATGGTTGATGCACTTGTTTATGGTACAGGTTGAGGTACAAGTTGATGCATGGTTGATGCATGGTTCAAATTTATTGGTATAGGTTTACAATGGTATATCTCACAGTGATAGTGTGACAATGGTTCCATCATTCTACTTCTACTTCAAGGTGGCATGACGGGGCAAGGATAGGTGGTTGTAGCCACTTTCCGGTTGTAGCCAGAGAACATTGCGGGTCATAGCCTCATTTTGGTTGTAGCCAGAGAATTGGAGAGTTGGAGCTTCCCTCAGGTTGTAGCCTGAGAAACTAGGGGGTTGGAGCTTCCTTTCATTTGCAGATTGAAAACAAAGGAAGTTGGTGCTTCCAATGAATCTAATTTTTCAAGACATATAAGAAAAAACATTATGTGGTTTTCTCCCGATTTGGGTTTCCACGTAAAACACTAGTGTACTGTGTATGTGTGTGATTGTTTATTTCTTACTGCTCATTATTGGATAATAATTCTACACTGATATAACATTTGAAAAAAAAGGATTATAATTACGCTATTACTAATTCACCCCCCCTCTCAGTAATCCAACAGTAGCTTCTCCTCAACTCTTGCGCCTTGATTCTAGATGACTGAGTGTGTGTATAAATGAGTTGGATTGTCTCCTATTAATATTAATCTGGCCAAGTGAATAGGTGTCTCTTCAAGAAGGGTTGACATGTCCTTTTCTGCATATAATACTTCAGTATTACTTATTCTACTGAGCTGACTTGTCTTCTATGGTTTTCACACATCTTTTTAGGTTTTCTCTTGCTTCTAGAATATTCTATTCTATTCAAAGGTTTATCCATGTAAATTAATACCTCTCGTAGCTACCAAAACATCAACACTCCCTCTTATCTAGGGAGGTATTTAACCATGATATTCCCTTCTAGTCTTCATAGCCTTGCTCATTATTCCATGATCCTCTCGTCATGGTTATGCATACCATGATACTGGTAGCATCATTACATCACACATGAATAGACCCATGTGGATCTTTCAATCTCGTCTAGGGGCCACAAACTGCTAGAGAACACTAGAGATACACCTCGTAGTGTTTGTCACCATCATCATCATGGGATACACCTAGATGACATGCTCACCCATGGCTACACCAACTCAGCATAAGGCCTACAAATTGGCATGAACATGTGTCTCTTCAAGTAGGGATGATCTATCCTTTTCTACATGAATACTTCAATATTACTTATTCTGTTAAGCTCACTTGTCTTCTAGGGTTTTCACACATATTTTTATATTTTTTCTTGCTTCCGGAATATTATATTCTAGTGAAAGGTTTATCCATGGAGGTTAATACCTCCAATGGATACCAAAACATCAACACTCCCTCTTATCTAGGGAGGTATTTAACCATGATGTTCCCTTCTGGTCTTCATAGCCTTGCTCTCTATGCCATGATCCTCGTGTCATGGTTATGTAGACCATGATATTGGTAGCATCATTACATCACACATGACTAGACCCATGTAGATTTTTCAATATCGTCTAGGGTCCAAAACCCACTATAGAACACTATAGATACACCTTGTAGTGTTTTTCACCATCATCATCATGGGATACACCCGCATGACGTGCTCACCCATGACTACAACCATGTCATGAGTATCATCATTAATATAATCATTATCCATTCATCTCTCATGGCATGGGAAATACCTACATACTCTTGCATACCGGTAGCATCACAAGAGCTACACAAGCTATCTCATGATCACCCATATCATATTATGAGCAACACCATCACAACCATATAGGTTCTTGACTACACCACCAGCATACCAGACTGTCTCACTGGTGTAGAAACAACTCGGCATACCAAACCATACCACTGGAGTAGCCTACATCTTAACATAAAACCTACAAATCGGCATGAAGCCTACAACTCAACACAAGGTCTACAACTCGGCATGAAGCCTACAGATCAGCACAAAGGCCTACAACTCAGCATGAATCCTACAGATCAACGCAAAGGCCTACAACTCAGCATGAGGGCCTACAACTTGGCATGAATCCTTTAACTTAGCACGAAGCCTACAACTTGGCAAGAAGCCTACAACTCGGCATGAAGCCTACAACTTGGCACAAGGCTTACAACTCGGCATGAAGCCTACAACTCAGCACAAGGCCTACAACTCAGCATGAATCCTACAACTCAGCACAAAATCCATCAACTCCCTCTAACTAAGAGAATCCTTGAACCACACTTCCATTTGGTGCATGCCCCTATGCATCTTGCAAATTCTCACGAAACCTTTCTTCTTCCTAATCATTTACTCCCTCTGAATTTTGACTCCCTATGATTCCTTTCAAGTCTTGATTTTTTATGGTAACCTTCCTAGAATACATAGGATAACCTTCCCGAAACAAGAACAACAAGAGCAAAAGTATTTCCGGTATAATAGCATTTTATATAAGAACATATCAATTCCATGGTAATTCATTATAGAATTACCAAGGTGTCCTTCCTGAGAACAAAAACAAGAAATATCTCCTAGAGGAGATGTTAGTTCATATTGCAATTAAGTACAATAAGCATTTATATTAATAGTACATCCTAATAGGTATTCATTTCTTCCTATCATTAATAAAATATAAAGGATTGCAATACTCACTTAAGCAACAATAATAAAAATACCAAACCTAATATGCAAACATGGAATCTGGCTATTGTTCCTCTTGAGTTTCTTTTCTTCCGAGACAAGTATTCTTTCCAACCTATAGAGTGTGGTGTTCCTATGAATGTATTAGATGTGAGTTCTTTCTGGCTCTACGATTGTTTCCTGGAAAGAGATCCCTTATCTTTCTAGAGATTCAAATTTGCAGTAGTTTTTTATTGTTTCTCCTACTCCACGTTCATGGGATTGGAAGCTCAAAAAATCAAACTCTTCATCCTTTGATGCATGCTCTTCAGTTTGTGGTTCCATAATTTTTCCCTTTGTTCTTTGCAAGGATGATGTCAATCCTTGTCTTCCATACTCTACCAAGTGGCCATGCTTCTGCTGCGTCACTTTGATTTCATGGAGGAAGTCATGAATGTATTTGACATTGACCTTGACCAACCAAACTTTGACTTTGACGAGTCAAACTTTGACTTTGACTAGTCAAACATTGACTTTGACCCAAAAATTCAAATTTGACATTTTAGTATGGCTCAGGGAACTAGGATATGTGTTGGGTTAGGGTGCACTAGGATATCCCATAATTATTCCAAATGCTTCACTTAAAGTGCCCAAACAATCCGGTTAGGGTTTGTTGTTGCTGTAAGATCAGAAACCCTAGCTGCAACTGCAATTGTGCTACAACAATATTGAAAGAGAGTTGTGGATCTACCTTCTAGTGGTTAGATTATTCTGAAGGTGGTGTGGGCCCATAACCTATTAGAATATTGTTCTCGTTTAACCATAAAAAATTCTACACCATTGCTACCCAACCATAGGCACAAAGCCACCCCCGAGCACCTTAACCTTTGACAGAAAGAATCATTTTGTGAATACTTAATAGAACCAACAAATAATCTATGGTAGCACACCTTCTCTGGAGGTATTGCACAAGATAGAGTACCAAAATATTGAACAAGGAATTATTGCACACTTGTAGTTGTTGTAGCTCCTCCTCAACACTTATGCCTTTCTTCCGAATGACTGAGTGTGTGTATAAATGAGATGGAGCACCTCCTATTTATACTAATATGTCCAGGTGAACATGTGTTTCTTCAAGCAGGGATGGCATGTCCTTTTCTACATATAATACTTCAATATTACTTATTCTTCTAAGCCAACTTTTCTTCTAGGGTTTTTAGACATCCATTTAGGTTTTCTCTTGCTTACAGAATATTCTATTCTAGTCAAAGGTTTATCCATGGAGGTTAATACCTCTCACAGCTACAAAACATCAACAAATCATTGGGGTATTGACAAAGTGGTAACTTTGAATAATAATGATAATATTAACATTACCAATTTTGAGAAAATAATATGAATAAAACAAGAAATATAAGGTTTTGTATATTCCTAACATATACCATTACCAATTTAGTTTCACAACAACTTATGCCAATTTACCTAGTATCAATACAAAACAACATGAATAAATTTTCTTACCCAATATTAAGTTATATCCTCTCTCCTATGTCACTCACTTGTTCAACAAGATGATTTACATCGATCTAATACTTCAAAGCCATACTTCAACATATGGAAAGTATGTCCTAAGGTTCTTTTCCTATCATCAACATTGCCAAAAAAGTCACTATATATGTATCTTGTAAGTGTGTTGTCTTCAGAAGTTGTGTACCATAATCCATAATTAGTTGTACCTGCAATATACCTTAAAAAAAAAATCCAACTTTCTAGTGAGAGTCCTTGGGAGACTCCATACTTGTGGAAATTAAACTAGATGCATACATAGAATTAGGTCTAATTTCAGTAAAGTACACGAGGCTTTATACAAGCTCTTATACAGTGTTGAATAATTTGTTGTTTCTTCAACCTGCTTGCTCAATTTTGTTCCTATTGCAATACGTGTTTCTCCTAGTTTACATTTGTCAATCCTAAACCTCTTTAACATATTTGTAGCATACTTCTATTAACATATGAAAATTATTTGAGTGGATTGCTCAAATTCAACTCCCAAAAAATAATTCATGAGACCAATATCATTCATCTCAAGCTCTCTTTTTATGGAATATTTGAAATATTCTAACATTATATTTCCAATATATATAATATCATCAAAATAAAAACAAACTATGAGAATGTTTCCTTGATGATATTATTTTTTATGAATAGTGGGCTCATTAATACTCTAGTTGAACTGATTATTGAGAAAATAAGATTCAATTTGACTATACCAAGCTCTTGGAGCTTGCTTCAATCCATACAATGTTTTCTTGAGCTATTACACCTTCTACTCTTAGTGTTTCACTTGAAATCCTGGTGGTTGATATACATACACTTCTTCTTCTAAAATTCCCTTTAAAAAGAGTGACATCACATCCATCTAGAAAACTACCCATTTGTTATGGGATACAACGGCTAACACAACTATAATAGTATCTAACATTGCTACTAGAGAAAAGGTTTCACCATAGTCAATACCAGGTTGTTGAGAAAACCCTTTGGAAAATATACTTGCCATGTGTTTATATATATATTCCTTTCTCATTTAGTTTTGTCATGTAAACCCACTTAACACCAATGTTGATTTTATATGCTAGGAGGTCAACAAGATCCCATGTCATGCTCCTCTCAATGTCTTCAATCTCTTCATTCATGGCTTCTAACCAATTTTCTTCTTCCAACTCTTCAAAGTACTAGGTTGATAGGATAATAAGGAAATATGATCTTGGTGATGCATGACATCATAATACTCATAGATTTCTCTCAAGCTCCTTGTTCTATAATTTCTCAAAGAATATACTGACTCACTACTGTGTTGAGGGGTCAAAATCCCCTTTAACTCAAAAACATGAATTACAAACTGCGACGAGGCCCAATTCAACTCTTCCATGATTTGGATAACTTGATTCTCTTGATTTATGGTTCAACAAGTTTCTATGGGATTTACTATGTTATCGAATGGGTCTTTATAGACTCATTTCTATTTCTTTATTATTTCATTTATTAAGTGTTTGAAAACTGAATTCTTAAGAAGGTTGGTTTTAGGATAACCTCTTACCAACATGTAGAATACACCTCTCTTCAACCAATATTAAACAATAATACTTCATTATTTATCAAGCGATAAACATCATCTAATAACAAGAAGATATATGAAGAAACGACAAATAACGGGAGATAATTATATTTATTGTATAACACAATTTCATAACACCATCATATGCATGGTAATGTATATTTAGTGACTGAAAATTTTCAAGATAACTTAAACAAAATTATTGTCTTACTCAATCACTTGTATTAGTCAACAACAAAGAAAAACAATCCACAAATTATGTTACTCCACAAGATTTGGAAAAAAATTGTCTTTGGCTCTACATGAGATTCTAAATTAAATTTCAAAAGAATTCTTCAACTAATCCTTTCACTTATTACAAAAAATGTTGACCCCTCAAAACGAGGTCGGCCCCTTTATTTATTTTAAAAACACATGAAAAAAATAGCAACAACATTTGTTTAACTAAAGAAAACAAAAATATAAAGTGATTCATTTTCACATGAAAACTATCAGTGAGCTCCAGATATCTCATAGGATTTTCCTTTTCATAATCAGACCACTAGGAGAATAAATCTTCACAGGTATGTAGGTACGGAAATCAATGTTTTATCCATCAACATGTTGAGCTTATCCTTCATTTCCATGACCTGGTTTCTGAATTGAACTATCTTGAAGCTTAGTTGTCATAGGACCCACGTTGCTCCTATCATTCTGTCAGGGAGTCTCTTCAGTTATCCATTTTTAATCACTCATATCTCTTGAATATTCAATCCAAATTGTGCATCGATCTTTTTGAACCATTGTACTATAACGTGAAAATCACCGAAGCCATTAGGAGCATCGAATTATGGGAATTGAAGGTCTATCATCCTATGTTTTATGTTGTTCTAATTTATGACATACTCCTCCCATATCTCCTACATTTTTTGCTGTGGTTCAACTACCAATTGTATTCAATATTATGTTGTGGTTCAATCACCAATTATATGCAATATTATGTTGCTATCCTGATCCTGACTAAGCTCTCATCTGCAAGCATCCTAATTCCATGTTCTTCTTCCCCTTGACCCTTTTTTATCTCTCTAATATACTCAATTTTTGTGAGTACTTGATGATATTTCTCCGAACATCTCATCATTTCTTTATATGCTATGATGCCAAGAAAAGTATTATATTGGTAACTTACGATATTGGTAATAAAAACCTCCCTATCTGATTTGAACTGAGTATAAATATCGTCAAATTAAATTCTCATGAACCTAACTTCATGGGTAGTGTCTTGATAGTATTCCACCTAATGTATGAGATGCACGAACTCTTGTCTCATAGAATAAGCTTCTCATTCATACTCTCTTTCCATGTCTATAGTGGCACTAGATATAGCCATACTTCCTCCTATTAACTCACTCAACCTAGATTGTCTTGCGTCCAACAAGGTTTCTTTCAAGGTGATCATTATCGTACTATCCAAAGTGATTCTCCTCTTTTTTCCAATTCTCTTCACAACCAATTTTATTTTCCTATCATAAGCGATGTCTTAAACATCGACTGCTTCATCCATTGGCTTTGGGATTGGTTGGTCACCCCATGAGAGAGAATTTCCTAAACTACCTGGTGTATGAAAATGCTCCAGTGCCATAGCTTTGCCTATGTTGACTAATTGTTCCTTCACATTGTTCTTGTTCCATTAGAGATTGATCGAAATATCTTATTGACCCCATCCCTGTTGTAATGTCCCTTTCCAAAAAGGAGCTCCAGAGAGGAGACTTAATGGTCTAAACCACCCTGTTAGACTATAGCCAGGGCCAAAGAGGGGTAAACAGGGTTACTAGAGGTCACTCTAGTCGCAGGTGTTATATTCAGAAAGTGACATTGAGCTAAAAAGGGTTAAAAGCTCTTTTAATTCATTATGAGCTAAAAATAGAAGTCAACAGTGAATTAGGGTTTCAGCAGTGATTTAGGGTTTTGGAAGTCAACAATGAATTAGGGTTTCAGCATGATTCAGGGTTTTGGAAATCTATCAAGGAAGGGTCAGTAACCTAATTCATTATTATGCAGATTATGACTTGTCATTGAGGAGAGAGGCGCATCTCAAGAGAGATAGTTTAGTGGATTCCAGGAGGAAGACACTAGTTGGCTGATTTTGGTGTTGAGAGACACACCCTAGTCACCGGGAAGATCATCTAGGTCTTCCATCATTCTTCAACAGTAGTTACATAGTGTTCAACAACATGGGCACATTCATCCAGAGGGAGGGTGCAACGTCTGAGGGGGTTTTAGGTCGAATTACCCCATCCAGGGGGAATTCTGAGATTTCCCTTCAACCCATTTGAGAGGAAGGAAAGGTGCATCTTTTTCCTGGTTCCTCATCAGATTCCGACAGAGGAATCAACTGGGATGAATTTTCCAGAATTAGACATGCGACACTTTTGGCAGGCACATTTGGGGTTCCAGAGAGAGTATCAGACCAAATTCAGGGAAACCCTTCTGACCTATTTCCCAATAGACCAAGGTGGTAGCTTTGATATATATCTCATCCGATTCTGATGGTGGAATCACTAGGATGCATTTTTCTAGAAGAAGAGGAGCACATCCCCCCAAGCATATCCATTCGGGGTCCAGACTCATCAGCAGAGGGGTCGGATAGTTACCAGTACTGAGGACTAGAGCATGGCGCATCATTTGGGATAGTTTCTAGGCCATTCCGAGAAGTATAGCTCCCATGGTGAACTTTACAGACTTCCAACAGTTACCATCAGAGCTGCCATATTCCCAGCGCACCCATTGATTCCACAACACTCACATATTTCGGGTATTATCTTTTAGTTGCTTATTTGTATTCTGGATAAGATCCTTTTGTATTCTGATCTAGCCGAGTGTTGTTATTTTATTTAGCCGCATTCGGCCTATTGTAATCCACAGAGATATCATAATACAAACTTTGCAGTCCTTTGTTGCATTTATTATTTGCGTGATTATTTATATGATGTAAACAATAGATCCTACATACACATTAACAACATTTCCTAGACTAGCCAAGTCATGAACATTACACCTGTCCTAATAGAAGAATCTCCAATTTTTTCCATATTTAGGGCATTTCCCCCAGTCTCTACTGCTATGTTTTTGGCTAGGATTGTTGGCCCTAGGAGTGTGGAATGTGCTAAAGGTTCTGTAGTGATTTCCTCAAGTTCTTTGTTGACTTTGAGCCAAGAATTATTCTCTCATTTGCATGTGTTACCTCCTGATGAATATTCAGAATCAGGGTCTCCTTTACCTTTCCTTTCACTGGTGCATCACTTCTCCCGATGGAAGCTTCATAACCATTCTCATTTTTATCTCCTGGTTCTACATGGCCTATGATGATTTTTCCCTCTTTATCTAGTGGTTGTGGTGTTTGTTTTGGGGTGTTATTCTCACCTTCAATTATATTCATCCATGTTTCCTTGCCAAAATATTTTGGTCTTTGGGACATCGTATATAACATCTCTGTTAATTATTCATTTACAATAAGCACTGAAGTGTTTACCTCCTCTATGTCACTATATATTGTGATCAAGTTAGCAATGACCAGAGATGCTTGCACTCGAACATTTAAAAAAAATGTTGTTCAGTTTTTGGTCCTCCAATCGGTGTTTTCCCTGAATTATTTTGTGAATTGCATTCATCCACTGAGGTGTTCTCGGGGGTCTCCAACTACTCTCCTCTTCTAAGGGTGAATAGGGTTACTAACACAGATGCAACTTTTGGCACATGATAGTTTTCCTCTGCAATATCATCATCCTTTCATATTCCTCTAAGAGCCTTTGTACCTCCAATATGTCTACTATATGTTATATATCTTATTTTTTAGATTGTGTCCCTTCTATTGCCCTTATTGACTTCTCTAGAAAGTCTAACTGTTCATTCCCAGACAGGGCCATGAACCTGACCAGGTCTGGTTTTGCTTTCCTCTTCACAACTTCATTCCAGTTTGTGGAATTCTCTGTGAATATTTCATCCTAAAAATCCTCATGTGGGTATAGCGAATGAGACACCACCTGAATATCATGCTCAACTACTAGTTCCCTACAGTTGTTTTTCCTATATCTCCCTGTGATGAACATGTACTCTATCTGGATTTAAGCTTCATGTATGGCCTATGTAGTATCCTTCACGAAATGGTATCCCACTCACCCTCTTGTAGTAGACCCCAGTCACCCTCAGGAGCAGGCAGTAGACCCCACTCACCCTCTCGCACATACACCTCTGTGAGTAGGATTCCCAGACCCTTGTTTCCTAGTTTCCAGAGAGCACCCCCGATAGTAGCACCACCACCGATAGCATAGAGGCCACCCACTCATGCAGATGGCATTGCAGAGTATAGGAGGGAGTATGGAGCATTGGGTCCTGACTTCCATCAGGACATGACCTTAGTCAAGTACTATGGACTCAGACTCAGGAACCTCCTCAGAGAGCCGCAGAGGGGAGGACCACAACAGTAGCAGGTGCATAACCTCGATTTCATCCAAAAAGTTGGGAAACTCACCATCCCTTCTTTCGACGGATCTTCCAAATACACTGCCAGAGCTTGGGTACAGAAGCTAGACATGTATTACAAGCTAGAGCCCATTATGTTTGTTTATCTCAGTTTGTCCATTGGATTACGGATGATAGGATGAGCTATGAGCCAATAAAGTGTCCAAACAAGAAAATAATTATGTCCAAAAATGTCCAGTGAATATGGGATCTCTGCCACTTACAATAATCTTTGGGATTCCATGTAGCTTTTGAATTGTCTCCATGAATGCAGTGGAAACTGTACTAGCTTTGAAGGGATGAGAGAGTGCACAAAAGTGTACATACTTGGTTAGTCTATCAAAAATAACCATGATGACACTCTTTCCTTTAGACTTCAGTAACCCGATGATGAAATCCATGGAAACGTCCTCCCAGCACTGACTTGGGATGGCTAAGGGTTGTAAAAGACCCGGGGTCTTAATTGTTTCCACCTTATTTTGTTGGCAAACCAAACATTCTGCAACAAACCTTTGAACATCAGTGTTAAGGCAATCCCAAAAAAATCCTTCTTGACTCTATGGTAGGTTTTCAAAAATTTTGAGTGCCCTCCTACGGGAGAGGTGTGCAATTCCAATAGTACATTTTGTTTGAGTTGGGAGTTTTTACATAAATATAAGCAATGTTTGTACCATAGTGAATCATTTTTCCATGTAAATGTATCTGATGCACTGGAATCTAGTTGCAACCTTTGAATGAGAGTCCACACTTTTTCATCATTCTTCCATTCATCCCTTGCTTCTATTATCCAATCGGGTTGGATGATCGAGATAACACAAAGAAATGCCTCAACATCTTCATCCTTTCTTGAGAGTGCATCTGCCACAACATTTTTCTTCCCCTTTTTATAAACGATTTCAAAATCATAACCCAATATATTGGTTACCCATTTTTGTTGTTCTTCTAAAGATAGTCTTTGTTCCAAGAAGTATTTAAGACTTTCATGATATGTTTTGATCTTGAAGTGCCTACCTATTAGGTAAGGACGCCATTTCTTCAATGCATGTAGTATTTCCATCATTTCCTTCTCATAAATAGGTTTTTTTAAGTCCTTTCCCTTGAGTGGTCAACTTTCAAAATCCATGGGCCTTCCTTCTTGCATTAGGACAACACCAATTCCATTTCCCAAGGCATCACATTCCACAATAAAGGTTTTTGTGAAGTATGGAGTGGTCAAGACAGGATCTTTGCACATCGCCTCTTTAAGTTGTTAAAAATATTTAGTTGCCTCTGGAGTCCATTAAAATCCATCCTTATTAGTTAGTGTCGTTAAAGGTGCTTCTATTCTTCCATAGTGTCGAACAAACTTGCGGTAGTAACCTGTCAAATCCAAAAATCCTCTAATATTATTCATTGTTTTGGGAATCAGCTAGTCCATCATGGCCTTAATATTGTTAGGGTCTACCTTGACACCTTCATGAGATACAATATGACCCAAATACTCTACCTCCTTCACTCCAAAGAAACATTTGGATGGTTTGCCATATATTTGTTGCTC
>JASDQU010358372.1:0-11882 GCA_032191745.1 Picea mariana | reverse complement strand
AATTCACCACTAACTTAATTAATGATTACTTTGTTACCTTATCTAATATTATTTTATATTTATTAGACAATTCACTTCCACATTTTCCTTTATCCATTTCAAAGATTTACACATAAACAATATATATGATGTTACATATTGAATATAAAAAAAATACAATTTTTAAATTTTTAATTTATGAAAACATTATAATTTTAATAAAAACTATGAATATAATTTAAATAAAAATAATGGAGTCAAAATACAGTGTAATATATTCTGTTATCGTTTGTCCACACCCATTCTAATAAAAACAAATGACAACTAACTCTTTTTTCACGCATATTCTGTGGTCGTGGATTAATTTTCCACCTCTATCAAGGAAGGAGGGCAATAATTGTGGGACGCCCTTGGTATAAAAATTAATTTATACTTATCGACTCAACCTGTGAAGAAATATATTGACTCAACCTGTGAAGAAATATAAACATGGTTAGAAATTAAAGGTTCAAGTGGTATAATAATGGTTACTTAATAATGGAAAAAAGTGTGCATTTCTAGTTTATTTATATGGAAGTAATTTAATTGTTTCATTTTTGAATTTATATAATATACAAACCAATCAAAGTATAATTAAAAAATTAATATAAATAAATTTAAAAATATAATAGTTAAATAATTTTATTTTTTTATAAGACAAAATCTATAAACATTAAATATATTAAACATATAGAAAATAAAATAATTTTAAATTAAAAATTGAAATTTTATATTAATTAATTATAAGTATAATTTTATTTAATTTTGGACTTATGAAATATCTATAGGGATCAAATTTCTAGAGGTGCAAGCCTTTAATCTTTAAAAAAAAGTTTATACATCTGGGCACGATATATTTAGAGTTAAATGGATTTATGTTGATCGTTATTCATTCAAAGTGTGTGTAATCTTGTCGGATTTGGGGCAAATATCCCTGAAAAATATCTAGACTAAGCGCACATCCAGTTGTAGAGGACCTCTCCGTGAAATTAATATATATTAATACCAATTTATAAATATGAAGTAAATTTATGGTACATTTTCATTTTAACTTATATTGATTTCTCCTTGTAGCAATCAATAACTAATGACATATAGATGGTTGAACTTGAATTCCCTTAAATCTAACTATTTGTATGGGTAATCTAAACCTTAGATTTTTTGGCATTTTTATTGGCATATTTTCAGATCAATTTTGTCTGAAATCCGGTCAAAAATTATTGGAACTTCAGATTTGAGTGATAAATTATGTATAATTTGAGTGCCCCCAAGATTTTTCAGGGTGTTGAAACTTTTTATGCCTTAAAAAATACAATTTAAACAACAAAAAATGAGGATTTCACCAATATTTGTTTCGCATGGTTCCCATGAAAAAGTTCAAAAGTATAAACAACACCATTTATAAACAACCCCACACCTCATTTAATGCTACAATACCGAGTGGTTAATGATTTTATGTCTAGTGCATTTAATGTTGCAATACCGAGTGGGATTGTATGTCATTGCACCCTCTTGTGCAGAATATGTTTATTCACTGACCAACTAATTTGTTTCTGATTACATAGCTTTGCTCCACACCCCTCAATTTGTTTTAGCCCTTTCCTTCGTTCAAGTAATTCCCATTCTCGTTCTCTCTCTGTTATGAGTTATGGCAGTCTCTCTAATAACTATGGAAGAGCAATCTGCAACAGCTGCGGCGGCCAACGTCTCAAGCTACATGTTTTCTGCGATTTATGAAAAGTTGAATGATTTTAGTGAGTTCGAGGGAAACCTCCTAATTCGCGATACTGACTCAGCACCATGGAGGCCTTGTTAAGCAATATTCACAATCAGTTTCAAGACCAGCATAATAGGGAAACTGCTTATGGCGTAATAACTGACTCGATTCACGTGCTCTCTCCTCGACTGTCATATTCACTTCTTCGTACACACCAACTACCTTCACTGTGTCACTTGATGTCACTTCTTCTAGATTCGGTCTTTGCTAGGTCATCTTCTCATATTACAAATGTCATGGTTTCCGGTCATTCCGTTACACCGTCTTCTATGACCTGCCTTGGATCGTCACTCCCTCGGCAATGACAATTTTTTTCTCTGCCAAAATCGGTTGGTAAATATAATATCTCCAGGCGGTTTTTCTCTTATGCACACTCTCCTCATACAAATATGTGTCATCGTCAGAAGGTTTCAATCTTATCAAGGTTGTCCACCACATTTAGAGGTACAATTATAGGTTGGTTGGAATAAGGTTAAAATAATGATTTCAATAAAATAAAGATGGAAGAGGTAAAATAATTGTTGCTTTATTTTATTCTTATTTCTTTTATGTTGGGGAAGGTGTGAATGTAGGAGGATATTGTTGCTTTATTTTATTCTTATTAGTCCCTACCGTAGGCATAGAGGAACTATAGCGATCGATAATTCGTTGACTTCATATTAGTTTGTCCTTTGATCACAAATATTTGCATAATATCTATTGTTGGAGCTAGGGAACTAAAAACATTGATTTTTATATAATAAAAAGTACTACCATATATGTAATGATCTGATTGGATAACAGATTGGAGGTCTTATTGCCAGCTTCGTTATTCCCAATGTTTTATATGTTAGCATATCCTAACTTTTTGATCGTATACAGTCTTTTGAATCATATATTTTTCTTATGCATTGCTTGAAGGTGGATTAATGCTAGCATTAGTTCGAATGTTTGTCTTAGCATTTTCTGCTAGCTAAATTTATCCCAATGTTTGATATCTTAGCATATCCAAAGTTTGTCCTTCGAATACATTCTCTAGCATATTACTATGTGTGATGTTTTCTTTATTCTTGCGTTCTTCGAGAGTCTTTGTCATTGTTGCGTATATAAATAGGCCTACCATGCTACATTATTTCTTAAATGTTTGCACAGGGAGACACCCTTCAATGGTTCTGACAGTCTTAAGTGTTTACCTAATAGGTCTAGCAGCCTTAAATGTTTATTGTACAAATGTGTTGCAATACAGTTTTGTTCCATTTTTTTGATGGTGTTGTTTATAGTGAAATTGTGCAAAATTATTCTCCACCGGCATCATTGGTTCAGTTGTTGATGCTTGTTCGTTGGCTCATTCCATGCTTCTTGTTCTTGTTTGATTCAACTTTACAAAGTTGAGGTCCTGCAGTTACAGTTGGACCTCTTCATGGTTGTTCACTGGTTTGTTGTTCTTTAACTTTGCAAGATGTTGGACTTGTTGTTGTGGTTTGCAGGTTTTGGGGCTAAGCTCTTGTCATCCCTCGTTGACGAGTAAGTTTATGTGCCATCGTTTCGTTTCTATTCCTTTTTTTCTACTTGGTGTTTTTCACCTTGCAGGCAAGCTTTTTCAATGGTAGGAGTCCCTACCTCGAAATTCTGTTACAGATCATCTTTCTTTGTGCTCTTATTTTTTGTTCCTGGAAACCATGTGTCTTCATATGTTGGCTGCCACGTCCTGCATATTGTACCATAGCTATTTCAAAAATTGCAACACAAAGGGCTTTAGAAAACGAATTTGGATCTATCACAAGGGGGGAACCATCGTCCAGGGTATAGAGGCAGGGAATGCTTTTATTCTCTAGGTCAAAAAACTGCGTCCACTTGTTGCCTTTGTCCTATCCTTTCTATTTTTCAGAACTTTTTCTGCCTCTGAGAAGCTTGTAGGACACACACCATGAATAGGTTCAAATCAGTCTTTGTGCTCAACAAATTTATAGTGTTATTTATTTGCGTTGTTTCTTCTGTTTGGTTCACTTTTCAGTGTAGGTTTGTTTTCTTGTCATATGCTGTGGCAACTAGGGGGGAATTGAATTTAACAAGAAGAAGGTTGAAGGATACATACTGGGATTGGTACACAGTTTCGCACTTGTAGTTTTTTGTTTTACTTTTTTTCTTTCGTTTTATTCTTTTTTTCCCCTTTTCTCTATTTTCATACAAACTGAAAGTAGCTAAGAAACAACTTCAAAATCATAGTTCAAAAGATGGAACAAGTAATAGATGTTGAGTCATATGAAATAGATACACACTCCATTATACATGACAACATTGACAAGGTGTTGCATAGCAATGGGCTTTTTAGATTGGATGCATTCTCGTATACTATAGGGGATTTCCTTTTCGATGAATTTCAGGTTCTACTGCATTTCCATTATTCCTCGACAGACCTGCGCAATGGATTTATAGATTATTTCTTGGGCTGTTTAAAAAATGGTGATGCTGAGGCATTGGAGTCGTATGAATATGAACTGGAATCTGATTTTCTTCAGCAGTTGCATGGAATACATGATGTCGCTACGTATTTTTCAAAGATGTGGTTGTCTACATCTCCAATTCTACTTGCACATGAGAGGGGACTTTGGGGAGATACATTTTGTATATGGTGGCTATCTAAGTGGCTCAATATATCAAATGGAATATGGTCATTGACAAGAAAAACAAGATATCTACTATTTAACAAATCTACATCTAACAATCCATATTACATCGTGTTCCATGATGCCAATGTTGTCAGTGGTCATTATGAACCACTACTGTACAGAAAATTGTCCATATGCAATTTTGGAGGACCTCATAATTACTTGTCCCTCATTTGCAAAGACCTTGAATCACAGTGGAAACGGATTATGCATCGCATAGACTGCCATGGTTTACATCTAGCAACAACTGTTGTGTCTAGCTATGGAGATAGTCTGTTCAATGCAATTTGTTGTTTGGTAGCAATAGAGTTCGATGTGAATTCACTGCGGCTTTACATTGTACATTACTTTTGCAATGCCATTATAGGTGGAGGCCAACAGGCTTTTAGCTGCTTGCATCAACACCTTTCACCATATCTCCTAGAAAATATGTCGACAATTGCAAGTTGGCAAGAATACCTTGTAAACATGGCGCTGCCATATGAAAAAGGAAATGTGGAGGGTTGCAGATTCTGTTTGCAATGGCTATCTATCATATTTAGAGTAAATATCCAGGTCTGGTCATCCCTTCCAGATGGCACTGTCCATTCCTGGTCTATTGATTCAAATTATGATAGAACAATTGACATCCTCTCGTTGAAAATAGATACGACACATATCCATTATCAACCTTTGCTTGGTCATATCACTAGTTCAGGGTTCAATGTCCATGCCACCCAAACTGCATTGAATTTGCATACATGTGGCATGATTTTTAATGAGAATGAAACTCCTCCTAGTTGTAATAAGGCCATACATGGATTAAACAAAAAACGTAGACTAAGTTATCACAACTTGAAAAAATTCATGCGTGAAATTTGTCCCAGTTGTGATGAGGCCATACGGGGCTTAAACAAAAAACGTAGGCTAAGTTATCACAACATGAAAAAATCTATGCGTGAAATTCGTCCCAGTTGTGATGAGGCCATATAGGGCTTAAACAAAAAACGTAGACTAAGCTATCGCAACCTGAAAAAGTTCATATGTAAGAGAGAAAAAAACATTGGTGGTATAGGAAATATTGTCGTTCCAGTGTCCAGTGTCAATGCTAGCCAAACCACATCGAATGTGCATAAGCGCTGCATGTTATTTAATCAGAGTGAAATTCATCTCAGCTTCCATCAGGTCATCCTGCCCTTGAACAAGAAACGTAGACTAAGTTACCACAACTTGAAAAAGGTCATGCACAAGAGAAAAAAATGCATTGCTACGCTTCCTTTTAGAGAGAAACTGACATATCACAATCTAAAAAAAAGTGTTCGTGCACAACACAACAGAAACAGGTACGGTCGCATATCCCACAATGGTCATGCAACTGTCCAAGAGAAAAAAATCACATTTCGTGGGCTAGAAGTAACACCCTGGACTACTACCAATGAAAACTAGCAAACACTTTCTACCCATACTTCCCTGTGAAAGAAAGATGCAAGATAGACCTACATGAAGCAAATCAAAGACACTCCTTCCATTTCATGTGCAATTTGCGATCAATTGAATTTCGCAAAAAATAGTAAGTCTTTCACGCCTGATTTGGAAGCAGAATACCTTCGTTGTACAGCGCATGATAAAACATTTTCCAGTGGCAAAATTTGTCTTCCATGCAAACAATCGCTTGAAAATGGAAAACTGCCACAATTTGCAACCCCTGACCAAATAAGATGTAACACACCACTACCAGATGTAAGTGCACTTATGGAACTTGAAGAGAGACTTGTGTCTCTACGAATTGCATTTTCACAAATCAAGCCCTGGGGCTATAAACGACCCCAGATGGGCTTAACATGATCAATTATTAATGTGCCTGTTGAGCTAGATGTTGTGCAAAAAGCCTTGCCACAATACATTAGCGATACAATGACAATTGTTATGGCTCTCAAAAGATGCTTGCGATACAAAAATGTGTATCAGAGAGGCAAAGTGTGTGTGCATGTTGTTATGAAAGCATTAAAGGAATTATGTTCCAGGGCCCTATACAAAGCAAAAAACATTTGTATAAATGAGAACTGGAACAATATTCTTGGAGAAGAGGATGGAAACTCTGTAGAGACTCTAAAAAATGCTAGTGAATTTGATACAATGATGAATCGAAGAATGAAACACCTATTAAGACATTGGTGCATAGATTCATTGATTCACAGTGCATTCATGACTTGCAAGACAAGATTGTCGAAATTGCACTTGCTGAGGGGCAACGTCCACTTGGAATATTCAAGGACAGATTCGTTGAGGAAATGAACTTCCCAACACTCTACTATGGAGATCCACATGCCACTGACATTACAAAATGATTCAATTATCATAAAATAGTTCGATGGGAGTTGCTACATTCAAGCAGTGGCTTCTCCTGTCACATAAAAAATTTGTTTTTCAAAACAATGTGCATAATAATAGAGCAAGTTATGTCTTGTATGTGGGTCCAAATAAGAAAAGGACAGTTACAAGGAAGAAAGTTGTTGGCCAAAGATGTCAAGTACAAAGTAAACCTAGAAAAAATTATGAGATCTGATATTGGATACATAGATTTCAAAAACATTCACATCTCTCCTGACTATATTTTTGCAATGATCCGTCAATTGGGCCTGCCAACATTTTTCATCACATTTACAAGTGCAGAGCATTGCTGGGATCCATTGGTGGTTGTCGTATCTGACTTGCATAGGAACAGGAAATGTAAAAACAAACTGATACACTAGAAAATAATGACATTTACTACCTCATAAGAAAATACCCAGTGACATGTACTCGCTACTATGGACATAGAATAAATGCTTTGAGACAATTGATATGCCATGATGAAAAAAAATTTGGAAAAATATTGGACTATTTTTTTGTTACTGAATTCCAGAATAGGGGGAATGAACATGAACACGCATTATTGTGGATAGAGGGTGCACCAGTCTATGGAGCTGACAAAAATTCACAGATCGAGCAATTTGTGTACAAATACATAACATGCAACACAGATCATTTGGATCCATAACTTGCCAAAGTTCATAGACATTATCATACAAGAAGTTGTAGAAAGCAAAAAAACTCGCATTGCAGATACAACTTTCCTGTGCCGCCAATGAGAACAACAAGAATCATAGAGCCACTTAGTTTAGAGGACAATGTTGTTGTTGAGAAATCTAAATACTTGATTGCATTTCTAGAACAAGGAGAGTTTGACGAGTTGATGAGCTTCGATGACTTCTTGACAGAGATAAATCTATTAGAAGATGATTACATCCAAGCCATACAATGTACACTTAAACAACCGACAGTTTTCCTTAAACGAAAACTTTCCCATATTTGGAACAACAGTTTCTCCAAGGGCATTCCAGTTATGTGGAATGCAAATACAAATGCGCAGTACGTCCTCAATGCATATGCTGCAACATCGTATTGTACCTCGTATATGACAAAGGTTGACAAATCTATGACAAGTTCATTTAGAAGAATATGCAAAGAACATGAAATAATTCATATTGATTCCATACAAATGATACGTATGCTTGGAAATACATTGCTTAATCTTCAACAAATGTCTTCTCAACAAGCAGTTCACATTGCACTTTCCCTGCCCCTCAATTGTAGTTCAAGAAAATGTGTCTTCATAAACACATCTCCACTTGAGAAACACACATTTGTTCTTAAACCACCGGTTTTGCTAGAACAAGAGCCTGACAATTCAGAAGACGTGTTATGTCTCTCTATTATTGATTATTACCTCCAGCGTCCATCTCCTATTAGGCATATCTTCTTAGCATAATTCATATCGCATTACAAAAAAAATGGTGCGCCCATATCAAAAAGAAAAAAACCCTCTGTGATACGGTTTGTCAAATACAATAAATATTCTGACTATGAAAACTATTGTATAGAAAAACTGCTTCTATACGTTTCGTTCGATGAAAACGAAGAGACATTAAAACATAAATTCTCTACATGGGAAGCTGTGTATGTTGCCTCTGAGACTATAGTGCAAATCAATGAAGCTATATTTACTTACAATGTTAATCCAACATAGGGTGATCTAGAAATTGTAGTTAATGATCTAGAAAACCCTGA
Source organism: Picea mariana (assembly GCA_032191745.1). NCBI lineage: Eukaryota > Viridiplantae > Streptophyta > Pinopsida > Pinales > Pinaceae > Picea > Picea mariana. The sequence continues at coordinate 3,350 of JASDQU010358372.1, read as the reverse complement.
CAATCTTGATGAGACATTCACAAACCGTAAAACAACCAGAACTCCCTGCGAGTCCTATGACTTGCAAGTGGATTTGCCTCGTCCTCGAGCCGATGGCAGTGAAAAACGTATCAATCTTGGTTTTCAAGTCACAAAACATCCTTTCCTTATTGAAAATAATGAATACCACATAATAAGACGTCTATTGAATCGAGAACTGCAAAAAATTCTAAAGGACATTGCGCTTAAAAAACACTTGAACATGGACACTCCTGTGCACTTGTTCCTTACAGGCGAAGCAGAAACATGCAAGACATTCACAGCGAAAGCACTATTCCAAATGCTTATACGAATCTATGATTCAAACAATTCATCTGATCCTATGAAACCAAAGGGACTAATAGTTTCATACACAGGAAAAAATGTGTATAATGCAGGTGGAACAACAGTCCGCTCTGCATTTTTAATGCCTTTTAACAAGTCACAGTTTCTTCCACTTAGCAAGGAAATGTTGGATATGTTGTCTAAGCTTTATGTCGAACTCCAACTTGTCTTTATAGATGAATCATCTTTGATTGGAAGTTGCTTCTTGTAATCCATTGACAACTGACTAAGAATCACAAAACATGTGCACATGAAATAGTTTGGAAACATTGACATGATATTCTGTGGGGATCTTTACCAGGCACAGCCGATCCAAGTTTCTTTGATATTTGAACAACCTATGGTTAACATGAAAGCAGTGACGCATGAATTTTGGAGAGACAATATTAAATGCTTTGAATTGCATACTAAAATGCGCCAGACAGATGAAACATTTATTGCAATTCTCAATAGAATGCATACAAACAACCAAACATATGATGACTTAACATATATTAATTCGAGGTGCTTACGACCTGCACCAACAGACCCAACGTTCCCTTACCTGTTCTACACAAATAAGGATGTTGCAATGCATAATAGGTACATTATATTGCTCATGTCTGGCGATGATATCATCATCAATTCAATTGACCTAGAAGAAGACAACAATGGAAATGTGTCACGTCATGAACATACAACAACTTTACCTTTGCAGCTTGTCCTGAAATTGGAAATGTTGGTTGAAATATATGTCTGCAACTATGATTCACAGGATGGCTTGGTCAATGGTGCAGACAGAATACTCAAAGGCTATACGAAAACATAAAAACTTGATGTCCTTTGGATTAAGTTCCATGAACCGCATATAGACAAGCGACAAGAAAACAAGTTGGCTTATCTATATAATTCAAGCACTGCAAGCGATTGGACATCTATTTTGTGAATATCAAAGCTAGTATCGACATCAACAAAGACAGGTCGACTAAATATTCGAAAGCAGTTTCCAATTGAACTTGCATGTGCACGTACAGTCCACAGATCGCAAGGACTAACACTTCATAATGTTGCATTTCAGCCTACTGGAATTTGGATACATGGACTTGTATGCACAACATTGTCCCGTGTCAGAAGCATAGAATCATTGTATTTACTAAGTCCTCTTACAAAAGATAACTTCAAAGTCAAATAGAAAGTTGATATTGAAATGGAACACCTCAGGACTACCACAAAATGGCAACTGCAGTATGATTACCAATTCATACAAACAAAGTCATCTGTATCAATTCTCTTTCTTAACACACACAGCTTACATGCACACATGGATGATATACTCAATGAATATGATACAATGCAATCCGATATTATGTGCTTGCAGGAAACATACATGGCATTATGCATGCAAAAAAAACAATTCCCAAATCGCAATTGCATATCAAGTTAAATTACACACGGGGTGATGATATTGGTGAAAAAACATGAGGTGGTGCCTGTAAAAATATTTTTCCATGGAACAGAAATTGCAATACTGAATCTCTATGCTGCTCCCCATGCAACATTCTCCAACATACTAAATGTTATTTCCAATGCATTAGGCCATTTCCATCTGAATGGATCCATTGTGCTTGTAGGGGACTTCAATGTTGACATGCTACAAAATAATGCCATAACAAAAGAATTGGAAAACTACATGTGCAAATACAATCTCTGCTTTCTTTTGAACAACCCAAGCCATGTGCAAAACACACTTGTTGACCATGTGTGGTCAAATGTGCCCATTCCTCAATACAACATCTTTATCTTAGACACATATTGGTCTGATCATGATACAATTGGTATTGCACTTGAATTATGAGATATACATCAAGCATATTGCAAAGTCATATTTCTATGTTTCAAAGCATATATGTATCGCTTGTTGTAAAAAAAAAAACAAATTATCCATCTTCTTAGTTTTCCCTGGTTTGTACACATACTTGTCTGTTCACCACACAGTTGGTGTTGCACTTGAATTATGAAATAGACATCAGGCATATTGCAGAATCATATTTGTATGATTCAAACCATATTTGTCTATCTTGTTGTAGAAAATTGAGATATCCAACTTCTTAGTTTTCCCTGATTTGTAATTGCTTTTGGTCACAATTTTTTTTTTGCAATATATACATATATATAGAAACTTGAATGAACTTAAAAAAAAAAAAGGTACATTCTTCTAAAACTATATGTTACTCTATTCCTCTTATTCTATTTTATTTAGTCTATGTACATAGTCCTTGCTTTTTTCTTTACATGTCAACTTATGTTCATGTCCGTTTTGTTTTGTGCTTTTGTTCATAGAAACAAATAGGAAAACTAGACACCACAAAGAACTCCTAACCAGGAATGTAGAGGAATCCATGCAAAGGTGTGTTTTTCTACCCGTGTTCCATATTCAATAGTTTTTCGTTTACTCTGTCTGTATTTGTTGAACTGATTTGCAGCTCTGTTTTTTTTTTCCTCGGACACTCCATATATTCCTATACATTGAATTGTCTTCGTGACAATTATATTTTCTATGTTGCTATCTTGAAATAAATAGCACCCGCAATTCCGCAAATATACAAACTGGTCGTTGGGATGCCCCACCATACAGTCTTCCCTTTTACACATTTTGTAGTAAAAAATTCCAATACATACAATTTGAACGTCGACCTTCACCTCTACTAGGAATCCCCTTTAATCCTATTTTGAAACCTGTCCGACCGCTTTTCATGCTTCGCCATTCCTTGCTTGCACTCTTCCCTTTTACGCATTTTGCAGTTAAAATTTTCGAGACATACAATCTGACCGTTCTCCCTCACCTCTACTGAGAATTCCCTGTATTTTGAAAATTGTGCGACTACTTTTCATATTTGGCCATTCCTTATTTGCACTTGTTTATAATAAAAGATTCTTATTTATAATAAAAAAACTAAATTAAGTCGTTAGGTCCTGCCCTTCGGAAAGCAACCAAGATTTGCGGAGAT
>JASDQU010358371.1:445-11882 GCA_032191745.1 Picea mariana | reverse complement strand
CTTAAGAATCTATATGCATTGCTTTACTTCATAGGTTTAAAACTTACAATGGAATCATTCCCAGAATGTAGTCACTGATGACAACATCCATTGACAACAACATCAACTGACGACGACATCAACCGATGGCAACATCCATTGATGACAACATCCACTAACAACAAAATCCACTCATGAAAACATCACAACCTCATGGAAATATCACAACCTCATAGCAGTGCACACGACATCATCACAACCTTATGACAACATCACAACCTTATAGCATACCTTGATAATAAGAAAGACCTTAAGAGAATCCCTTAGAATTCTATTGCACACTAGAAAGACACCCCAACACCTTTAGCGCACCTCATACTTGATATCTTTCTTGGTTGCACTAAAATTGTGAAATTCTATCATGTATTTATAGTAATTATGTCCCCAAAATACTGGTTGAGCCAACCTCAATTTTCTCCAGAGCATGTCGAAAGAACCACAGTGACAGTGCTTTTGAGAGCTTGTCGACGTTTCAGATCCACAACAGGATCCATCTTCAGGACAAAAAAGCCTGAGGAAAAATAATAAGAGAGGAGCCTTCAATAAATAGTGAAAATTTAACCCTAGGTTTGGGGAGGTTTTTCAAATTAGGTATTTAATTAATGAATTAAGATGATAACCCGACGGTGTTAATTAAATTTTATGTTAAGAATAGGCTAAATTTTAGGGTTGACCCTATTATTAAAATTAATTTTAATATTAATTTTGTGTTATCAAAGGTTAAATTAAGGTTAATTTAGTTAGGTAGCATTAATGTTATATTAGCGGTTGGCTTAAGTGAAACCCTAGGTTTGAGGATGTTAATATGGTTAATATTAAATTAACTAAGCATTACTAGCAATTTTCTCACTGAGTTGTCGAACTGAAAAAATCATGTCTCCTCATTCCTAGAGAGTTAGAGGGACTTCCATATGCCATTAGAAAGGTCTCAAAATAATATTTCCAACCATGTAACTTGTGCTCCCATTTGACTTCGGTATGTATGGTAAAAATGACTTCAAACATAGGGTATCCAAATTGACCAAAAATAATACTTTCAACAATCTCCATCTTGCAATCTTTATCTTGGACATTTGTAGGCTTGTAATATTTATATTGTACATCAATGACGACAATATTTCCAACACAAAGGAGAAGCAATCTATTAGTACTCTTAACATCCAAACAATTCGTAAAACATTTATAAATCACAATCTTAAAATATGTGACCATGATTAAAGCACTACAAGCAAAATAAGTCAAGAAGGTAACATTCAATGATGAAGATTAGAATGCAAAATTTACAAGGGGGTCCTTGAGTTTGAGGCCTTGGGGCTAGCGAAGGCCTCAATAGTTGGTAGAATGTGTGATGAGAAGAATCTCTGGTAGAACAATGACACACTCTAATTTTAGGATTTTGATTCACTCTGGAAATCACGTTAGCCTCCACTGATATTGATTTCAAATAACCTCTTCGGAATTTGAGGTGAAGGGGGAAAGATTGATCCTGAGATGAAAACATTGCACGTATATTAAGAGTAAATTAAATGACCAACATTCACATAAGCCTTTTGAAGAATCAAATAATGTATGAGCCAAGGATGGAAACCATTTAGGGCTAGTAGTGGATATCAAGAATATAGAATGATTGCCAACAAGTAGCTCAACAGTTAGTACCCTACGATTATCTGAGTGTAAAAATTATGGGAAGGCATGAATGAGTAGAGGGTTGGATTGAATCGTGCATGGAATGAAGTTACACATAGTGTTTCCACCATTTCAAGGTAAAATATACAAATACATAATAATAATAATATATGTTTAAGGTCATGGCCAAGCCAGATACCAAATTGGTGTATGAGATCCCCTTGTTTGTGGGACAGGGGACCCCCTCCACCCAACGATTTGACTAGTAAATTCTACGGAGGTATACATACCCTACCCCCCTTTGGATTTGAACTTATGGCCTCTTAGGAGGAAACACATGTTCTTAACCATTAGGCCCACTCAAGTTGTCTACATGTTAGAGCTTCATTTACAAGGTGAACTAAATCCATGGAGGATACATAGCCCCCAAATATCCAATACATGTGGCATGGGTTTTATTACCAACCTCCATTAGAAACCCCAATTGTCATCAATCTAGGTTGATTTGGAAATGAACATGTATCTCACGACCTCCTTCATGACAACCTCCCACCATACATCAAATGACAATTAGCCCGTTAAAATCTCTTTTTAATCAATACTAAACATATGACTACAATCTACGTACTAATGAATAAGAAACAATGGACTTTGTTGAACATATACTTTATTCGCTATTCATAACCCAACCCAAAAATGTCCCTCCTACTCTTGTACAACATATCCACCTTATTTCCCTTTAGTATCCCCCTCCTTTCTTTGAAAACATGCTTGTACTTATATGACATATTTTATAAACTAAAGATTTGTAAAAAATGAAAGAAAAGGCGAACAATATATATCATGCATACTATCTATCCAAAACCTTGACATGACAAGTAAAACGGTAGATATCACAAAGGAAAAAGGATCTTAGGCCCGAAATTACCTTTTAAAATATCTTCATATTCTTTTTCACTAGATTGTGTGGAGCCTGGGGACCAAACATTCTATCTTGATTGGTAAAGATCGTATTCTGGGGATGGGGGAATCGGCCTTATTGTCGGAAGAGTTAATCTCTGCAATAAACAGGAAAGGTTTGTACTTTTGATATTAGGCCCATGTTGAGGCCCACGCGGGGATGATTTATTCAAACTGGTATACCGGTGATGAACTGGAATTGAATGGGCATCTACACTCAGAATGGAAATCCTATCGTTGTGCTCTCATTAACAATGGATTTTTTCTACAAGAGAGATCGGATACTTTAAAATGGAAAGGGGGAGATTCATCGGGTCAGTTATCTGTCAATATTGTATATTTGGTAACCGAAAAAATGAAATGGAACTTTATGATAGGAAGTTGGAGGAAGGCTATGTAGTCTTGGGATTTCCCTCTGAAAATAAAGCTCTTTATTTGGTTGATGGAGGAGAATAAAATACTTACATGGGATATCCTCCAACGCAGAGGATTTATAGGCCTAAGCATTTGTATGTTATGTAAGAATTATGAAGAATCAACTCAAAAMCTCTTTATGGAATGCTCCTATACATTGGAAGTCTGGAGAAAGATAAAAAAAAATCCATAAACTACTCAAGTAACTGGGTAGGAAGCAATTTAATGGAATGCTTTAAATAGTGGAAAGTTCTGAATTTTCCTTATCAAACCTTACCAGCTCTAATTTGTTGGTTTATTTGGAGGGATCAAAATCATGTGATCTTTGAAGACAGTGATCCCTCGGTTTAGAAGGTGATTCATCGATCACTAATGACTATGAGGGAACACAATTATATGTTGAAAGTCACTGCTCAGAGGTCGGGGCTATCACAGTCAGTGGTGGGTGGCATGGTTGGTTGGTTCGATGGAGCAACAACATCATCGGGATAAAATAGTGGAGCTGGTGGAATCATAAGGATCAACGAGTAGTGTTGTTATAAATGGATTCTCAATTATGGTTCAAGCACCAATACCAGAGTGGAACTGCTAAGTGCATGGGCCCTGATATCCTTGGCTTCTTGGCTTTCCATTCATGAGATTCATGTTCTAGGAGACTCCAAGATTATCATTGATTGGCTGTGGGGAAAGGGTCATCGCCAGGTGATCACATTAGATTGTTGGAAGGATAGACTCACTGCATTAATCAATCAATTCCATAAAATATCCTTTTTCACATGTTTATAGAGATGATAATTTTTGGCCCTTGACCAAGTCTTGAGGATCCTTGGTCATGTTTGACCTATTTTGGGACTTCGAAAAGCTATCAAAGGCAGAGCACAAGTCGAAGCGTATATCGCAGGATCTCAGCCCCTTGTTTAGGGATTTTTTGTTTTTGGGCTTGTGTAACGGGTATGGGGATGTTGGGCCATGGGTTTACCCATGTTTAGGCCTTTTTTGTAATGTATAAATAGAAGTCTAGGCAATGTAAGAAGGAGAAGAAAGGCTTGGTACCTAGCCAAGTGCTAAGTGAAAATTGTAAATTCTTTGTGCATGCTATGTCGAGAACTTGCAGAGCTGAGTGCAAGTGACTATAAGAGACTATGTAAAGGCTTTGTGTTGTAATCTAGCTCGGGGAAGGAGGATCTAGTGAAGTTCATGCATATCTCCTATCCTATGCAGAGTAGGATCTTGTGGCTCTGTGCAGGTAGAAGATTGACAGAAGAGAATAAAAGAGAAGAAGAGTTGGTGGACGTGGCCCTAGGCTAGGGGTGCACCATGTATATCATGTGTTTCTATGCTTTGTGCGATGTATTGATGTGTTATGTATTTACTTGCTTAGTGATTTGATGTAGATGAATGATAGATAGATCTGTGATGCTTTGTGCTTAATAATATGGATGAATGCTAGATGTAACCTATGTGAATGTGCTTAGTTCTTGAATATACTAGATTTGGGTGAATACTGCGTTGACCTGTTGTTAGGGTTTACCTACGTTGTAAGTTATGGCTGAATACTAACGATCTATAGCTACTAATTGTTTTGTTAAGGTGTTACAATCACATATTTGTGTCCCAGCTAAGGTTGTATACACTGGAGTCCTGTAACCACTCCTGCCTCTACTTTGGGCGAGACTACATCTTCTTCGCATGTGTTGCCGAAAGGGCCAGTAGTTAAGGTTTTGTTGGTGCATTGTTGAAGCGTTGAACCTTGGATCTACTCTTGTGCCAACAAATAGTTTTGTTGTCAGGACTTGAAACTTTGATTGTTGGGAACTGAAGACAAGAGAAAGCTATGTGCGTAGATCTGTTGCCCTAATGCACAGTATTCTACTTGAATTGTGAAGATCTATGCTAAGAAGAGAAGTCAAATATGAAGAAAAGAGGTAAGATATTGAAGCTTTGTGCTCTGATAAAGGTAAGAACAGTGAAATTTTTTGATTGAAAAGGTAAGATAAGTGGAAATTTTTATTTCGAAAGCATGAATCTAGGTATGTTTAATAAATTTTGTCCTAGCCTGAAAACTAGGGCACAACTAGAATAAAGAAGATTTGATATGAGTAGATATGATAGAAATGATGAAAGATATGTTATTCCTATGCATAGAAAGAATGTTTGGACTAACAAATGGATGCAGGATCCTAGAAATAATTTTTTGCAGGTTAGTTACTGTGACCCTAGTGCGCAGTACATAAAAGGTTGGGGATCGTTCAAAAGAAAGAGAGGATTAACTCTTTGCTATAGTTGCAAAAGACCATGACATCTTGCTAAGGAATGCCCTGGTAGAGGTCCTATTTTCCTTTGTTGTAAAGCTATAGACCATGAAGTTTTGTACTGCCCTAGAATGATTGCTAAGGTTGATAGAATGAATATGAGACAAGAAAACCCTGAGGAATATCAAGCAACTAAGACCATGGCAGAACCCCATAAAGAATCAGAGAATGTATTGCTACAAATGAAAGAAACCTTGAATGATCACAGAAGTGTCAACTTATCAGAGATCTTCAAAGAAAAAGAGTGCATGGAAATAAGAATAGGAGACTTCGACATTGAATGTGTTCTGGATGAGAAAACACATGTCGATATCATCACAGAAATAACTTGGGAAATTTTAAGGAAGCCTGCTATGATTCCTTCATTAGGAGGAATAAGATTATTTAGAGGAAAGATGATAACCCTATGTGGAAGAATCACCCAGATATCTATGAGTGCTCATGGAACTTCAACAGAGGAATATTTTGAGGTTGTTAAATTTATTGAGAGAGACACCCCATTTGCTATGTTACTAGGAAAAACCTGGATTGAGAAGGATCAGACCAGAAGAAAAGAAGAGGAATCCCTAGAATAGAAAAAGAAAGAACTAAAAGATTTCATGACTAGGAGGATAGCGCACTGAATTGAAGAAGATGGGAACAGATCGAAGCTATTTAGAACTAGAAACTTGGATGTCAAAGTTGAAAGAACACAAGAAGACTCACATAAGAGTGGAGTACCTACTCCAGATAGAGAAGAAGTATTTCCCTTGAACCCTATGAAAGAATCTCAATAGCGCGAATTTACTATGCCAAAAGAAGATAAGAATCAGAATGGAAAGAGGAATATCGAGATGAAGATCATAGGGAAGAAGGCTAGAAAACTCAGTAAGAAGAGAGAAAAGATAGAGAAGTTGCAGAAGGTTCCAGAGGGGACTTCGTAGAAGGAAGGCTTTCAAAACTGAAACTTCGCTGGGATATCAGAATAACGTAAGATGGCACTTTGCCATGGTGAAGCAATATAACCATTGGAGGCATTATGACCGTTAGATTGACGCACCCAAATGGTTAGAACAACAATTATGACCGGAAATCTCATCTTCAAACCATTGGGACCGTGTCGCAATGGACAAAACCGCATTGATGAAGGCCTCTCGTCCATTGGAGAGATCTGTTACACCGTTGTCTACTTATTCCATCGACTGCTACACTGAGAATACTTTTGCAAATTGTATCCGCACCAACTAGAGAACTTATTGCTACCATGTTGTGTTTACTAAGATCGACATATATTCTATTGCACTAAATCATTCATTCATCAATCTAAGTTATCCGATCTTGAGCGTGTATGTTGGAAAAACTCAGCGCAGCTGAAAAGTGTGTAGAAGAAGTTCTAATCAATTTAATGGCCAAAAAATTAATGTTTTTCGGGATTCAAGCCTCGTCGATGAGAGGAGTGCAAACCTCCCCATCAACTGCTTGCGGATCTAGACCATCCCGAGTTGCAAACGAGAAAATAACCAAGCATCAAGATGACTTGGTGAATATGAAGTTAATCCCGACTATCCTGACTGACTACATCCCGCCTTTGGCTGGCACAGTGAGTCGTGATAGTGTCCCGAGGGATTTCGATTATACCTTGGTTACTACGTACCTCTCGAAGGGGATACGTGCATTTAGAACACAACAGGATAAGATCACGACATTGAAATTCAACGAATTCAACATAGGGGACCGCAAGAACCACAATATGATCGCCCCTCAAAGTACTTGACTAGGACGAAGGGGAAGAACTCGAAAATAATCCCCCAACCATGGACTATGAACCTCGCACAGTCCACCATCTTGAATGTGATGAAGATTCCACATTTTGGAAGGCACTAGGAGGTTAACACGTGTGTTAAGCTCCTACTATCGTGCTACCATGGAGGCTATCTATGGCTAGATAGACGCATCATGATTGTAGTGTCCCCAAGGCTGAGCCTATCGTAAATCATGTTCTGAAAGGAATTGTAATTATGTTTTATAGGCTGGTGAGCCAAGTTTTTATAAGTTGGTGTCTTATGTGTTTGTTAGGACTGGGAGCCTAAGTTTTGAAGGCCAGGAGCCTGTTGTTGTATATGTAATCATTAAGAACAATTAATAAAAAAATTGTAAACATCGCCAGGTGCAGACCAACCACGATGAATGAGTGAAGGGGGACTGAGATTCCATAGAGAAGGCAAGGGATTAGGGGCTGGAAGGTGGAAAAAGGGACTAACTGTTAAGCCTAGGGGGCTGAAGCCTTGGGAATAATATTTTATTATTATTCCAAAGAACATGTGCATTTTATGTTGTTTATCCTAAGTTCCTGGCAAGGGGAAAATGTGCAAAGCGGATGCATGCTGATGGAACGCATGTAGTTCCAAGGGTGACAAGTGTCAACCCTGGTGCATGCGAATAAATGACCAAGATGTGCAGTGAGAGGGGTTCTTCTCCATTCTTCCCAATTTTTTGAACGGGACATCACATCCGACCTCTGCAATAGATACCCCGTACATCCATTGATCCAGAAGCCTATGTGTTGATGCTAAAAAACCGAAACATCCTCTATCTGAGTATCGAGCCTATGCGTGGAGTCTTGTTTGAAGCCATACCCGTGAGTCCATTCACCATGGTTGAACCAATAGGAAAGTCGTGTCAGTTTTCCCTATTGTTTTTTGTGGCCACACAGTGCTGGACTGCATGTGGCTTGTTAGCCAATGAAGCAACACTCTTTCTAGGAGAGAGAGTGTACAGAGGAAGGAGAGAACTCCTGGAAGGAACCTTGTAGCTACCACAAAGCCCAGAGACTTCCAATCCATCCTGTTGTTGTAACCCAAGGCAAGGGAGGTTAGTAGCCGAAGGACTGTCCAGGTGACAAAAGAAGGTGTATACTCCTGGGCTGGAATAGGCATGTCGGGAATGAGGGTCTGTGGGTAGTGAGAATGAGAGGTTCCTAGGAGAGAATTCCATCCTTGTGGTTGTGTGATGTTTCCCTGTAACCTCAGCCTAGCCTAGGATTCCTTGTCTTGGGGTGGAGCTTAGTCCCAGCTCAGGGGTGACCCACTGTTGAGCTGATGAGCAGTGTGGTATAAGGCTGGGAGGTTCGTGGAAGGCCTGCACTTGGTTGGTGGAATCTACCACTGTTCAAAGATAAGTATCAGATGATGCTTTAATTATGATTTTGTATCTCTGTGTATTATAATCATCATGTATTCTGCTGTGTATATGAACTGATGTTAAATAGTATTGATTGTTGATGATGGCAGTAAATCGTATGATTACTCTATGTTGAATGTGTTAAAATTGTTTTGAATGCATGTGATTAATTGTGGGTGAGAATGTCATTTTCCGAATAGTAACACCTACACCATAGTGAGTGAAAAGTGGTGCTACAATASTCAATCCAATGCAGATCCATAGGATCACCGGATTGAGCATGCAGAGACCAGACCCACAAGACTTCTACCCAGGGAAGGCTACATACCATGAACTGGCTYAGAGAATTAAGGATACCTATGGCAATGTAGAAAATGGGAAGCGAGACTACAAGGTAGCTTCCATYCAGAATGGCGCAGTGCACCTGTCCTGCCAGCTAATTGCAGGAAAGATAGAGAGAAAGAACAGACCTACACAGGTCAYAGGGTTTGTTGTTGACCTCGCCGAAAAATGTGTAGAAGGACTCCAAATGAATTGGGGGAAGTACTTAGTCAACCAGCTAGAATTGGATTTCCTCAAAGCTTAGGATAAGAGCTATGAGTTCCATTTCAGTTGGTTGTTGATCCTCATAGCATTCACTTCTTGGGAGATGTCAGAAGGTGCAACCTTCCCGGATATTGAGCCATTCGAGCCACTCGCTGCGAATTTCACCATGCTCTGGTACTCGAGTGATATGGGAAAATAGTGGCATTTGAACACGGTATTCCACACATATTATCTCCAATTAAAGATGACTATTGGGGATGTCCCTCGTATGACGTCGAACACCCTGCACCATTTCATACCCCTCTTGAAGTTTCGTGTAGATCGACACTTTATTTATATCACTGCGCATGCAGACAAACATAAAGAAGAGCTTCAGTCATACTATAAGCTCATAGAGGAGGACCTCGAGGAGTTAACTAAGGACTGGTCTACAAAGCTCCTTATCCCTGCAAACCCCATAGAAATGTCTGATCTCAAACTAATTGGAATCTCATAGGTCACTCACGAAGAGCATGATACACCTGGACCTAGCAGAAGGAAGAAGACTGAAGAGGTACAAAACCTGAGCAGTGCATAAGACGAAACTGCTTCAGAATCACCTGGACGAGGAGATAATGACGAAGTAAATAAATAAAAGACCAATGGAAAAGAAGATCAGCAGAAGCAAGGTGAAGTAACACTGTCTAGGGATCCCGTGGATGAGGTTGATCCCTCTAAGAAATGAAAGGTTTCCCCCATGAAACCTACCTTGCGGAAGAAATCCAAAGCCACCAAGATTAAGCTGCAGACTGTGCTCATGCTTGATGACTTCTACTTCATCATCACAGTCGTATCAGATGCCTCGCGGGATATTATGTAGAACATCGAAGCCAAGAAATAAACCATGTATGAAAAAATTGAGACAAAACTAAGAGGGGTACAACATGCCCTTCAATCCAGTTGTGTAGTATCCACTACATCCCTACCATCAGAAGAACCAGAGTTGGGAGATGAACCCACCCAACTGTGCAGAATAGTTGATGCGATCGAAGCTTGCCTTCGTCGAGCGCAAGAAGAGAAGGAACAAGCCACAGTGGCCCTGAAGCAATCGACAGAGCACTTCACTCTTTGATAGTCTTAGAGCAAAAGGCAGAAGAACTAGTGGAGCATCAAGTAGCACAACTTGCGGAAACTATCTAGCAGCTTCAAAAGAGAATCGCAGATCTAGAGCTACAAACAGTGCCAAGTACCCCGCAGGATGTGCGAGACCAAAGAGAAGCCACTGCCCAGAGCATAGTTGAGAGGATTAGAGCATTCACTCTGGAATGTAAGAAACTTAGTAGTAGAAGTGAAAAAAACTACAAGCGGCTTACTAAAAACCCTGAACTAAAGGCACTGGAGTCATAACTCTAGGAGGCAAAGCAGCAGGAAGCGACAGTACAGGGGTAGTTGAAGCTCCTGTCAGCAGTTGAAAGGATGAAGCGATCCCAGGAACAACGCACTGCTCAACAACAGGTCCACATCATACAAAGAAAAGTCATGGAAGTGTCACAAGATCCTCTTTATTGGGGATTTGGACATGGGAGGTCAGAGAAGGAAGTCCTTCGACTTCACGAGTGGCGAAGTCGCAAGAGAATCATAGCCGTCCATCTGAGGAGGACAGGTGGCAGCAATCATGGAGTTGGCAAAGTACCGAAGAGATCCAGGATTTGGGTCTCGCGAACTTGGAAGTTCACAGAGTGAGGGCCAAAGAGTTGGGTCCTCCAAATCACGAAGTCGCGCAGTCACAAGGAGCAGAGACAGTCGTTGGATCTGGGTCAAGGGAGGATCGTTGGATTAGGAACCCCATCGCCTATCGCGCATTCGGGGGTTCGGAGGTTGACACGGGTCACTTTCAACTGCAGAAGTCACGAAGTGTTGAGAGCCAAGGCTCGTTTGGACATGTGCCAGAGCCATAAGGTGGGGCCCACTTGATATATAGGTAGACAAGTGTCGCCTAGAGAATGGAGTCAACACTTCGTTGACTTTTCACGTCTCGGGGATTCGCGAGATAAGAGCACGGGAGATCGACATTGAAACTCGCAAAGTCGTGAGTAGCGATAACATGAGGAGAAAAGTCAACATCACTTCTCGGAGTTTCATGAAAGGAAGGTGCCAGGGTTGGACACCACAACTCGTGAAGGTGCGAGTAGCAAAGAATTTCTAGCACTTATCCTTAGCCTATGGTCATGTGTAGTAGGCACTAGCAAGGAGGGAGCCATGTTGATACTGAGAGGGGGGTGAATCAGTATCAAGTACAATTTAAAAACCTTTTTCAACTTATACTTAAACCATTCAATTATATCCAATGAGCAATGAACAATAGTATAAGAGTTACACCAATACACCACAATACACCATGC
>JASDQU010358367.1:0-11927 GCA_032191745.1 Picea mariana | reverse complement strand
GATTTCCCGAATCGACCAGAGTCGTTGATCGGAGGGAGGACACGTGGCGGAAGATCTGGAGGAGTCGGGATTCGGGGCTTGGCAGGGTCAGTGACCTTGTGATTCAGGAGGCGTGAACTCCCGAACCGCGAAATCCCAATAGAACAAGAGGGAGACAGGTGTCGAGGTGTAGGTCTCTCCACGGGAAGCAGACATGTGGCATCGGGGTTTCGACGTTCGGGAAATGGCGAGGTAAGAGTTCAGGTCCCATGGAATCCCGAGTTGCGATTTCCCGATAGCACGTGTGGGAGACAGGTGTCAGGGTGAGAATCCTCGCTTGGGATGTTGACAGGTGGCATCGGAGAATCGGGGTTCGGGGTTTTGTGATGCAAGTGAATTGTGACGGGTGAAACCGCGATCCCGCGATCCCCAATCGCACGAGGAAAAGGAAGAGGACGCGGCAAGGTGGGTCCACCGGATATAGTGGAAGACAGGTGGCGTCAACTCGGAGTTCGGGGTTCGGGGATTTGAGAGGGTAGTGTAACATAACATCGCTATTCCCGATTTCCCGATAGGTAAAATCCCGAGTGTGGGAAAGTTGACCTGTTGACCATCGGGGTTCGGGGTTTTGCTCTGCATGTGAACTGGGTTCGCATGAGCCGCGAACTCCCGAAGTACGATATCCCGATTTCTGAAGGGGAAGATTTCTGAAAGAGTCTACTGTGGGTAAGGGACTCCCGAGGGAGTTGAAGAGGGTTGACTCTTCGGGCCCGTGAGAAACAGAAGGTCCTGGTGGAGCAGCTGGCTCGGTGAGGGGCGAGTTGCGTCAACATATGGGATATTACAGAAAATTCATCAAAGGCTACACGCAGATTACAACACCAATGGAAAAACTGTTAAGGAAAGATACAAAGTATCAATGGAACAATGAGTGCCAACATGGTCTAGATACCCTGAAGGAAAAGATGGTCACCACACCAATATTGGTCTTTCCATATTTGGAGAAGACATTCCATGTACATGTAGATGCATCAACGATAGCACTTGGAGATATTTTGGCGCAACTAGGAGCAGGAGACTTGGATCACCCAATAGTGTTCGGAAGCAGAAAGTTATCAGATTTAGAACATAATTATAACACAACAGAGAGAGAAGGTCTAAATATGGTTTATGCACTATAGAAGTACAAACATTACCTATTGGGAAAACACTTTAAGATGTTTACAGATCACTCAACCCTGAAATACCTAGTCAACAAGCCAGTGTTGGGGGGGAGAATCTATCTATGGTTATTTCTATTTCAAGAATTTGACTTTGAGGTAATAGTTTAACCAAGAAAACTGAATGCAGGACCTGACCACCTATCAAGGGTAACAAATGGAGAGGAACCAATGAATTTAGAAGACAAATTTCCAGATGCACAACTGTTCTCAGTACAGATTGTTGATGATTACTTCGCAAATATCATCCAGTACTTAAGCACAGGTACTGCGCCACAAGAATATACCACTGCGCAGAAGAAGAACTTGGTAGTCTATGCAACTGAATGTCAATTGATTGCAGGACATCTATATGATATGGGTGAAGATATCATCTTACAATGATACGTACTAGACCACAAACGACCAAGAATTTTAGCAGAAGCCCATGAAGGAATAGCAGGAGGGCATTATGCAGGAAAAGATACCATGCAGAAGGCACTACGCGCAGGATTATGGTGGCCAATGATCCACAAAGACTTGAAAGAATACTGTTAGCAATGTGATGTCTGTCAAATGGTAGACAAACCCAACAGAAGGGACGAGATGCCACTACGACCACAAGTGACATTTCAGGCATTTGAAAAATGGGCGATAGACTTCGTGGGACCCACTAACCCACCATCCAAAAGAACGGGGGCGAGATATATTATCACCACGAAGGAATACCTAACAAGATGGGTGGAAGCCACACCAGTAAAAGATTGCAGCGCAGAGACAGCTGCACACTTTCCGTTTGAACAGGTAATTACTAGATTTGGGTGCCCATGAATTTTGATGAGCGACCAAGGAACGCACTTCATAAATAGCACCATCCGAGCGATGCTGGAAGAGTTGAAGTTCATCACCAAAAAAGCACACCGTATCATCCATAGACAAATGGCATGGTAGAAGCCTTCAACAAAATTCTAGAAAACGCCTTGACAAAGATATGCAACGCCAACAGGGATGATTGGGATCTCAAGGTACGAGTAGTACTATGGGCGTATAGAACCACATGAAAAAAGATGACTGGCCACACACCATTCAAACTAGTCTATGGTCAAGAAGCAGTAGTTCCCTTAGAATTTTTAATACCTAGCCTACGTGTCACAACCATTACACAAATGATAGAACAAGGCACAATATAGGAAAGACTGAATCAATTACTGTCAATGGAGGAAGACTGAATCTTGGCAAGATTCCATCAACAAGTATAGAAAGCAAGAGACAAAGCTTGGCACGACCACCAGATCAAGAGGAATACGTTCAAGGAAGGAGATATAGTATTATTCTACGATAGTAAAGCGTTGCAGCACCCAGGAAAGCTGAGAATGCATTGGCTAGGACCATATGAGGTAAAATATGTCATGGATGGAGGAGATGTACAATTAAGATATATAGTGGCCACAAAACTCAGAGGAATGATCAATGGGATCCAGCTGAAGCTGTACAAGGACAATCGACCACCCACCAAATAGTAAAAAAAAACAAAAAAACCAACAACAACAATCGAAAACAGCACACAGCATGATGGACAAGCCACATATGAAAAACGAAGCCAAAAAGGGAAAAGATAATGAACATATCAAAAAAGGAAACACATGGGAAAAGGAAAGCCGACAAAAGTAGGTTGACAGGACAACAAGAAGAAGAATTAAAGCAATTCAAGGATGGATGGGATGCCACATTAAACATGACAACTAGAGATGGCAAAGCAGGCATAATGGAAAGTACAAAACTGTCGCAGATGCATTGAAACTATAGTTAGGGTTCATTAATCGCATGATGGAGGAAGCGTCCTCGAAAATCTTCATGAGGAGCTCATACAACACATGAGAACAACAACAGTTAGTCTATTCATGAAAGAAGAACAAGAAAAGAGAAACAACAGCAAGAACGAACAGAGTGAAACCACAGAGGTCACCGAAGCCATTCAAACCCCTTAAACGTTCGACAGAAACCATTATGCCACCACCAAATCTCGCAGAACTATGCCATACAGCTGGATCAACCAGGTCTTATACAAGGTCTCAAGGACCACCGGAAGAAAGCGAACAACAACCACCAGAAATCATCGATATTGNAAATCCCATCGCCAAAGGAAATTCTAGTAGAGTCCACACCCATACTTGAGGAGGTTCCGAAACCACAAACAGAGGCCATGGAACAGGATACACCAACAACAACTCTTGAGCCCCAGAACAAAGAAGATAAAACCCACGAAGAAATACCACCAAAAAATGTTGAAGCAGCCATAAGAGCTAACAGAAGTGCACAAAACCTAGAAGAAGAAGTGCAACTAGACATCCCACAAATACCCATCCTAGATTTTGTTTCGGCCGAGCCGACGGGTGAAATGGTCGTGGCTTGGGAATAATGGATGGTGAAGGAGCAACTGGAAGCTGTTGGAACCTCGAGCCAACCATCATGGCAGGAGGATTGAATTCAGATACCAATCTCACCTCGAAAGAAATCGGCTGCAGATATTGTGCTACCTCGCATACAAGAGGGAGTATAGGTGAACCCACATCTATTAGGTCATGTCGGGAAGCTCAAGTATTCCAACCATGATGTAGCAAATGAAACCAAATATCCAGATCTTGCATGATAGGTTTTTATGCAGAAAATAATCATGAACCAACTTGGAGAAACCATCACTCAGCCACACTCGTGGGCCATTGGACTGGACATAACAAGAATTATAGGGTTGCTAAAGATACCACACTTTGGTAGAGGCCAATATGTGACGACATGCATCAAACAACTGTTATCAGTTATGCATGGAGGGGATATATGGTTGGAAAAACCTTTCCCCATAACTATCGAATATATCACGCAGATAACAAGCCTACCCACTGGGGGTATGGATCCCGCATTGGTTCTGGACGATAAGTCCAAGGAAAAAGAATTGGCAGAAGAGATGAAGAATAAATACGGCACCGACAGGGGACCAAGAAGCATTATAATTAAAGGGATCAACAATTCCGCGACATAATTGGGCACAAAAATATTAGCCTGCAAACTGCTAAGAAAATGCCGCAAAGACGAAGTACTAGTAGGAGTCATTGTTGTTGCAACTCAGTGCGTAGAAGGCACCTTGATGAGTTGGGTGCCATACCTATCAAAATTGTTCCAAGTAAACTGCAAATACGCGTAGGATGCATGTACAAAATTTCATTACTCATGGATGATCATTCTCATAGCTTTCATGGGATGGAGAGAACCAGAATACGTCGTCTTTGGTACCACACCACAACCAGGAGGAGAAAGATATCGCATCCTGAGATCTGGGCCACTAGCCAAGCATAAGAAGGAGAACGAAATTGTATTTGAAGCTTACCTATGGGAGATATAGGAAGCCATCAACCGAGCATGGATAATAACACCAGAGGCTATCGCACGATACAGGAGCATCGCTAATTTCTGGGCTAGGGGACAAGCCATGTGGATACAACCAAGGTAGGACTCAGATAAACAGTGGCTACAAATGTGCTGCTACATCACTGAGGGTAATATCGACATGATCATCAGTGAATGGCCTTATGAATGGAGGTTTTCAACTATACCCAAAGGAGTATTGGGAAAAACAATAGGAGGGGTTGCGCAGGTGGAAACACAGCCTCCACAAATCCCAGTACCCAAGAAATGAAGAATGGACCAAACCAAGCCAACTCCGGTAGACGATGACTCAGAGTATCCAGGGACCCAGAAGGGAGGGACATAAACCACCCACCCAACCAATGGATAGAGGAAACTGGTTGAGGGAGCATAGGAAACCGCATCGGACCCCATCACACAGGAACCAGAGGGAACTAAGATACCAGGGGTACAAAATGCAGGTGCGCGCAAGAAAATGAACGCACAACGACCACCACCGGATTACACAATCATGGAGGATGATGGAGAGATGATTGCTAGGATGGTCCAAGACTGCCTCACAGAAGACTTCGATCATGGTGCACACCATAGGGATAAATTGCAGAAGGAACTGGTAGAAATGGGACAACTCCTTAAGAAATTCATTGAAGCCCAGATCATGAGTAACTGTAGAGGCACAAAGCCATCGACCACAGTGACCACAGAAAGGGTGGAGGTAGAAGAACGCAACCCGGTTCTTCCGATGCCACACGCACATTCCACTGTCTATATAAAGCCTAGCATGTTGTGAATGGATGAAATTGTGGGACGGACACCACTAAAGGATTTGGATCATATCCAATTGGTCCTAACATGGATTCCATCAAAAGCATTACACAAACTACAGGTTAGCATTGACCACGAGATGCAATCTCGAGCACATAAAAACTTAGTCGAGCTACAACAAGCAACAACGAAGCGGGAAGTGATGGAAATAGTTTGCGCACAGGCCCAATAAAAAACTAAGGAGGAGAAAGAACGCAGAAATGAGCTGGAATGCAGAGTGGAAGAAGTTTTTGGGAAACTTCCAACTACTGCACAAGGAAATGAACTCCTAGCCACAACAAAGATTGACTAGATTGCACAGGAAATTGATTAGTATCATAAGGAGATCGAGACTCTACACAAACATATTAGACCGACAACTCTGCCAGTAGTGAAGGAGCAAAGGAAGTAGGAAGCAAAAATACAACTATAGGAGCTATAAAAACAGGTCAGCATGGCAACCGACTTGCTGGATAAAGATGCACAACTTTGGACAAGGCTGGAAGAGGATCCACAAGTCCAACACTGGGACAAGGCTGGAAGAGGATTCATAAGTCCAACACTGGGATAAGGAGGAGAAGAGGATCAATGCAACGATCCAAGAAATCAAGTAGTGACAGAAGACCATACCAATTCCAGAACGAGTCAAGGAAACACAAGAGTTGAAGAAGATACAGGTAGAACTTATCACTGAACAAACACAGAAACAAGAGTGTCAGGCTCAAATAGAATCGTTGCAGGAATGGGTAGTATAAGTACTTGCACAGGTAGAAGAAGACAGAAAACAGATAGCACAGACTCAACTAGAATGTGCAGTATTGATGAGTGAGGAAGTGGTAGCTCAGACAGTCGACACCATCAAGGAGAAAACCGCGTAGGCACTGAAAAAAGTAACAAAGTTGTAGGAATAGTTCCAAACGATCACCAAGGAGATCAAGGAAGCACAAAGAAACTAGGTGACTCGAGATGAATCACATGTCAGTGTTGGGGGCCTATTGGCACCAAGTCAAATAAGAATGAAGAACAATCGAGGGAAAGAAAGCGTGCAAAAAACTGAAGTAACAACTGGCAGAAGAAAAACACGCGCACATGCAAGAAATCATGCATAAAGGAAAGCGATAGATGGAGGAGGAACAACATGCGTATGGGAGTAAGACCTAACATAAGAAGGGTTAGGGTTTTGGAAATATTCTGAAGAAGGATGAAGAGCCCGTGATGTATAAAAATAGATACAAAAGTATCATATAGGGTTGTTCGTTAGTAGTTGTTAGTGATTCTCTTTAATGTTTTGAGTGGTATGAATTGATTTTGTAAGCTGTTTAGAAAAGGAGATATGAAGAAAGGTAGATCTGAGGATTAGACCATAGGTCGTGGACCCTGGTACGATCTATTTTTCCTCACATAGATATTACCCAGTTTTGTGGAGAATTGTAAGTGCGAGGCACTGGAAATGCAGAACTATCATAATACAAGAGCCAAGATCCAAATATTTGTGGACGTAGCCCAGGAGGGGGTGAACCACGATAATCCTCATGTAATGTCTTAAATGTATGCATGCTTCTTCTTTCTTTCAGCAATTGATGGTTAAGCTTAATGAATGAGTTAATACATTGTTATGAATCTATTTATACTTTTCTTAAGTTAAACTGTGGGATATTCACATGTGAATTCAAGGAATAAGTAGTTTCCCTTACAACTCACGGTATCTGACCTTAACCAGGAAACCCCTATCCCCTACTCTGTCCTAGGTTGTAAACACCTGAGTCTTACAACCACCCATTTAAAGCTATCTCGGGTGAGATTGCGTAGCGCTTCCTGGGTGTTGTAATGCCTTCTAGTTTTACTAGGAGGGCCGATAGTTTTAGAGGCTTTGTTGGAACCCCGAATGACATGAACCCTGGTTCAATAACTTAGACAACCCGAGATGGGAAGTGAGTAACCAACAATCATGAACTATACCCATGTGAACTGGCACCAAGCACAAGATGCCTCTCCAAGTGACCACTGGTTGTGACCACATGCCTAATCAAAAGGCGTTTCGCAATTTTGCGTTTCACGAGTTTTGTTGCAAGTCACTCTAACTCTTCCAACTCCCGATCATGAAATAGAGCCTAGCTATGTTAGCTCCTTCCCCTCACGTGACCACCGACAGTTACCATAGGCTATGGAAAAAAGGCGCTTCCCAATTTTGTGTTTCACAAGTTTTGTTGCGAGTCACTCTGACACTTCCAACTCTCGATCACGAAATGGAGCCTAGCTACACTATCTCCTTACCCTCACATGACCACCGACGGTGACCACCGGCTATGCCAATAGGCACTTTGTGAGTTTTCGCAACTCCTCCCTCTAGATTTCCCGATCTGCGAATCAACGAAATGCTAATATCCCGCCACATGTCCTTCTTGTATCAACGACTGCAATTCTATGATGCAGCTTTGTTTTGGATTAAATCTAATGGCTCTCCATTTTCACTTATTCTATCCTTCCACTTAAAGTGATCCAATGGTCATGACTCCTTTTGTGGTTCGACTGTCCATATATTATTATGACTTCACGTTTCATGAATTCAGAGAATTTCTCACCTCCCTTCTCCCGATTAGTGATTCTACGAAACTCCTCATCTACTATCACGTGTCCTTCGGATCGAATGGTCCAGAAGCCATTGGGATTTCACGATATCTGTGGACTGCTCGACGTAGTTTTTCTGATTCACAATTCTACAAAACTCCTCATTTGCTATCACATGTCCTTTGGATCAAATGATCCAGAAGCCATCGAGATTTTGTGTTTCACGATATCTGCGGATTGCTCAACGCAGTTCTCCCGATTCATGATTCTCTGAATCAGCTCATCTGCTGCGACAAGTCCTCCTCGATGATAGATGGTCCCCCTGATTTTGGAACTTTGTAAGCCTGCTTAACCTTGCACTTAAAGGTCGTGCTCATTCTTCTGGATCCAATGATGGTCGGTCCTCACGCTCAGATCTGATGCCTGAGATCTATTCTCCTTCTGAGCTTTGATCTTTGCAAATTGTTCGCTTCTCCTCCTGAGATTTCTCGCCTTTCGTTGCACCTTCTGTTCTTTCCATCGTCACTGGTGTTCTTTCCATCAGTGACAAGCACAATTTTTCTGTAAAACATGCCAGCAATATCCCCCTTTGGAATTGATGGCAACAAAGGTTGCACTATTCTGATTAGACCTCCAACTGTAGCATCCATACCTTTTCTCCCCTTTTGACATCAATGTCAAAGACAACATACTCCCCCTATGATTTTTTAGTACTTTTCAGAGGTATCATATATTCAACCAACACATACTCCCCCTAACAGGATGGACCCTCTTAGGTTGATAATGGGATCACGCCCAACTTCTCGCRTAGATACTCAAACTGAGCTTTTGCAAGCGGTTTAGTGAAGATATCAACAATCTGATCTTTGGAAGGAATATATTGCAAAGAAACAATAGTGTTGGTCACCTGTTCCCTCAAGAAGTGATACTTGATGGGTATATGATTGGTCTTGGAGTGAAACACAGGGTTCTTTGATAGACTGATTGCACTAATATTATCATAGTGAATTGGGATCGGTGCGGTAAATTTTACCTCCAAGTCTGCAAGTGTTTGAATCATCCACAATACTTGGGTGTAGCATGTGGAAACTGCAATGCATTCAACTTCTGTAGTTGATAAGGAAATGGAACCTTGCTTCTTTCTCAACCATGATACAAGGGAATCTCCTAAGAAGAATGAACCTCCACTCGTGCTTTTCCTTTCATCCATGTAGTTATCCCAATCAACATCTGAATAGACTGATAGTTGAAAATTTTGATTCCTAGGATACCATAGGCCTATATGAACTATGATCAACATTAGGTGAATCATCATCCTTGCTTAACTTACATCCAGTGACCATAGGTGTGATCATAGGTTTAGAATCTTCCATTTGAAACCTTTTCAACATTTCTCTTAGATATTTTTCTTGAGAAATAAATATTCCTTCAGACCTCTGAGTAATTTGTAGGCCAAGAAAAAATGGCAGTTCCCTTTCATAGACATTTCAAATTCAGACTGCATGGCAGAAGTAAACCATTTTACCAATGAAGCATTATTACTACCGAAGATGATGTAATCTACATAGACCAACACAATGAGAAGATCATTACCTTCTGTTTTGATATATAGATTACTGTCAATTGTTCCTCTCTTGAACCCTTTGTTTTGTAGATACGTATCCATTCTGTGATACCAGGCACAGGGATCTTGTTTCAACCCATATAAAGATTTCTTCAACTTGCAGACAAAGTCAGGGTTATCTGACAGTTGGAAACCCTCTGGTTGTTCCATATAGACTTCTTCGTTTAGATATCCATTTAGAAAAGATGAATTGACATCCATTTGATAGAATTTAAACTGTTTATGTCAAGCATAGGCAAGAAACATCCTAATAGCTTCTAATATTGCTACGAGCGCAAATGTTTCATCAAATTCTAGACCTTCTATTTGAGCATATCCTTTGCAGACCAATCTAGCCTTATTTATTACAATATTTCATTGCTCATTCATCTTGTTTTTGTAGACCCATTTGGAGACTATTACATTTTTATTTGTTGGCCTAGGAACGAGTTCCCAAGTGTCACTCTTTTCAATATGATCCAGTTCCTCAATTATTTATTTGACCCAATTTACGTCTTTACTGGCTTCATCAAGGTTCTTGGGTTCCACCAAAGATATGAAGGCTATATCTGATTGCTCGATGTCTTTGATTATCCTTATCCTGGTTTGTACACCTTGTTGGAAAATGTTTAACAGGTAGTGAATGCTTGTCATTGATGGCAAGTACAACAATGAAGATGGCATGAGTACAAGAAGAATGTAACAGACGGGCACCAGAAGTATTTTAGGAAGACGCTGCAGAGCAAGCCCGATAAGTTTTGAAGAGATAGTGCAGAGGATTATTGGCAGGTTATTATCAGGCAAAGTAAGCTTGTCATTGATGGCAAGATCAGAGTATGCAGTGAAGGCAAAAAACGACAAAGTACGCTCCGGAGGAGAAGCGCCAGTGATCGCTGGATCTCATCCTGAATTCCCGATGGCCGTCAGATCTGAATGAAGACAAAAGGAGCGCACAGATCTGGAGGATAGATCTCAGGCGTTAGATCTGAGCGCAGGGTCCAACCACCGTTGGATCGAGGAAAACCTGCACGATCTTTAAAAGTGCAAGGAGTAGAGGGCTTAGAAATCCCGGAAGCAGGAGGACCGTCCATCTCAGGGGGTTATGTGGACTGTTGATATGACTCGCTATCGGAGTTTCAGGGATCGAGAGTTGGAGATGTCAAAGAATATTGACGTCAAGAATCCCAAAATCACGATGTGTGAAATCTCAACTGAATCTGAACCATCAGATCAAGATGTGATCTAGACCGTCGACTCGACTCACGTCAGTAGAACACGTCAGCTAGGAACACGTGGCACAACCAGGGAATGAAAAGTGTCATACTGATTCAACATTTCAGGCACATATAAGTCATGAATCAAAGTGACACGTGGCAGTATTCAACATGTGTCAATCCACATGTGACGTCAGCAGATGGACACCACTTCGGAGTTTCGAGGATTGCATGTTGGAAATGTCAAAGAAACAATGCAACAGGAATCCCGATTTCGCGATATGAAAAATCACGACTTAAATTGTAGCCGTTGAATCAAGATCAAATCTGGACCGTTGATTCTATTCCATGTCGGAGTTTCGAGGATCAAGTGTTGAAGTTGTCAAAGAACATTCACCACAGGAATCCCGATTTTGCGATATGCAAAATCACGATGTAATCTGAGCCGTCAGATCAAGCTTTGATCTAGACCGTTAATTCCAGTCAATGGAGAGGCATTGGGGATCGAGAGTTGGACATGTCAAATATTATTGACATCAGGAATCTCGATATCGCGATATGCGAAATCGTGATTTAATCGCAGCCATTGAATAGAGATCAAATATGGATCGTTGATCAAACTTCATATCGGAGTTTCGTGAATCATGACATAGAGAGGGAAAGAAATCAATGCATCAAGAATGCGGAAATGCCAAAACCCAATTTAAAGGCAAGATTAATAAAGCTCATCCAACGACGTAGATTAACTTGAAGGAGATCTGAGGGCTATTGTTGCACCACACAATGAAACTGCTAGAAACCATTGATGGTTTCTACCAGAGGATGCGAAGACACTTCGGGATGACTGACAGAGGAGGTGAAGAGTCTCTGAGAGGAATGAAGATGTTCATGGAGGCGATTGACAACTGATGAGCATTGAGGCCAGTAACTGAAATAGAGAAGGTGAGTTCGACTATCACAGAGAAGACGAAGAGTCTCAAACTGCCAGAGAGGCTGAGGAACCTCAGTATAACATACAGTGATGCTGGACACGTGGGGTGAACCACCAGAGAAGCTGAAGAGTCACAATGATGATCAGACAAAGCACTCGAGAGGTGGAGGATAACGGCGCAGAGTCAGCATGCAGAGGCATTGCGAACA
>JASDQU010358366.1:0-11883 GCA_032191745.1 Picea mariana | reverse complement strand
AGTTGTGTCAAAGCAACATCATAAAAAAAAATTACATATAAGAGTATTTAGCGTTGATTTCTGAAAATATAATTAGAACACTAATTACATAGCTTGACATTCTTGTTGCTCTATTTTTGAAAGTTTCAAAACTAACAATGTTTTTACAAAAGTGCCGAAGCACCATCAGATTTTAAAAAACATTCAAGATATGTTTTTGAGAGGTTGGGAGGCTCTTCTTCGAGAGGTTGAGAGGCTCTTCTTCAAGAGGTTGGACCATTTTTATGTCGTAGTTCCCAGGATTATTTTCAAGAGCATCATTATTTGGGATTGGTTTTCTAAGATTTACATAATCAGAGGTTGAGGGTTGAGCAGGGCTGGGGTCTCATAAATGGAGGAAGGCAACTTCCAAGTGGGCCGATATTGCACATCTCATTTGGTTGGAGCAATCACAACTCATCCTACATGGAGGGACAGAGACGAAATTCAGTGTGGGAGGGACATGGCATGTTATTGCAAACAGGAGAGACGGATGAATATAAAAACACAATAAGATAGACGGCAGGGGTGAGAGAGGTCAGGAGCCGGCATGGAATTTGACTTTCTGATAAGTTTTTATTTTGTTAAAAGTTTTACTATCGAGTCTCAACAATGACCAAATTAATATTTTGAATATATTTAAATCTGGAAATAAACTGAAAATGTCGATGGAATTCGTATTCTTTACGGGAAAGTGCGAACAAAAAATGCAGAAAAAGGTGCTGTAATACATATCAACACATAATTTTCTAGCTTTAAACTAATTCTTGAAAAGTATAGTGTTCCTGCAATGAATGAGAATTACAGGGAAAGAAAAGAAACACCAGTTAAAAATATTTTTTTTTAATGTATATATATTTTTGTATATTTTAATAGTTAAATCTTTGCATGGAGGGAGTTCTGTGTCCCACAAACAATAGGTTTCTTATATCAATTTGATGAAATAATCAAGCATGGAGGGAGTCCCTTGTTCCATAAACAAGAAGGTTTTACATACCAATTTGATGAAATCCAATACAAGTCTTTTGAAAAATTTTGGAGAAAAAAAGAAAGGGAACCATATAGAGTGAATTTATATTCAAACAGTTACCACTAGTTGCTTGTAACTAGTTAATGTCAATGAAATCAAATACAAGTCTTTGGAAAATTTTGGAAAAATAAGGAATGGAGGCATGAGCAATTGTTGTGGGGTTGGAAAAGTGTTTAGAGAAAAGAAAGCCTTAGTAATGTTTGGGTAGGGAAAAAGAAACAAGAAGGTGTAAAAACTTTTAAGCTTTAATATTTTAATTAAAAAATTAAAAAATAATGGATTTTTCAAAATGATCATTGTAAATGTGGAAGAAGCCACCTACAACTTTTTAGTAAAAAAAATGGAATCATGTGCAATTATTAAGGTTTAGAAAAGTTTTGCAAAAGTCTTTGAAAAGGTAAGGGAAATGTTGAATTTTTAAGTGGATTGGAAAGTAATGGAAAAAGTTTTTAAAACAAGTGAAAATAGTAGTAAAGTTGTTTATACATTTCTCTTAAAAATGTTTTAATATATTAATTATATTTAGTCTAAAGAAAAAAATTATAATAATTATAAAACACTTGAAATTTGTACATTATTTGTACATAGTTTAAAAATAAAAATAGAAGTGATGTGACTTTTTTATACTTTTAATAGTTTATGGAGAAATCTATTAACACTCTTAAAAATCCCTAAATTGTGAAATATCAACAATTGTATATACAATTTCATCAACTCTTTTAACTTTGTAACTAATTTTTAAACAAATTTCATTGAAAAACATAACAAAAAAAATTCATGAAATCTAATATTTAAACTAAACTATTATTACCTTTAATAATTAAATTAAAAAAACTATATACTAAAAGAAAGGTAATATTATTATGACATTAAAGAAAATCTATTATATTAATTAAAATGTCACTACTCTATTTCTTCTTAATTAAATTAATACCAATATATCATAAGAAAAGTATATTATCATGACATTAATGAAAATCAAATACAATAATTGAATCTCTATATATAATTGAAATATAATATTTGAAACTATGAAATATTAAAGAAATAATGTTAAAAAATTGAAATATTTAAAATTATGTGTTAAAGAGAAGAGTAATGTTATTCTAAGATTAAAAAAATGTAATGTTATTATAAACTATGTATTAAAGATAGGAATAATTTTGAAATTAGAATATTTTACTATAAAAATTATTATTATTATTATTATTATTATTAGGTCGATAGGCGTGCCCCTTATTGGAATCGCTTGATTAATCATCCTTTTTAATTACAAAATTTGATCTTATGGTCAGGAATTGAAGATGTTGGCATATTCTTCGTCTTGCCTCTAAATCAATGAATGAGATTTGCATAATTAACTCTCTTGCATTTATGAATTCATGCGTTCATCATGTTTACTTTTTCACTTTTACATAACATGAATAAGAAATTACTAGACCTACTTATCAATTGCCACGAACCATAATTTAACAAATCCACACTAGATTACTTTAGTTTTAACATTTAAATTTACATTATCATTTTGTTTACATTTTAGAGTTGTGTCACTTGTAATTATCTTGTAATTATATCATGTATTAGCATGGAGGGTAGAGACAAGTGGAGAGCAACCATTTAACATTTATTTATTTTTATTTTTTTACTATTTGGCGGTTTCATAAATTCTAATGCCATGTGGTACAAGAAATATTTATGTATCCTCCCTTTCACTATGCCACGAGAGCCCGAGAGAGGAGTAGATTAGCTCTTTTTAATTGATGGGTTCATAAACATTTAAGCCATGTGTACCAGGAAAGAAACATTTACGCCATGTGGTACGAAGAAACAAACATTTACTATATCCGCCCTTTCACCCAGCCAGAGGGAGAGGAGTGGATTACCTGGTGTAGTAATGTTGGATGCCCCGTATAGCTTGGATTTTAGATTTTACCTTAAGTTTTCATTTCTTGGTGTTTAGATTTCAATGTATATATTAATGTATTCATATTTTTTTAAATGCTTAGGGAAACAGGGCGTGTATGCTTCTTTGCTTAGAGAAATTTTATAGAGTAAATACTTGCATTTCTCAAAAGAATATTATGCTGAATCAATTTCAAATACTTTATACTCAGTGTTCAGAGTTATAAAATACAGTCAAAATTGACCTTGATTTAGTTCTCTTGGGATTTCTCAAAAACAATAAAGTTTGTTACAATGTGTTGTAATTTAAAGGCGTTTGTCCAAAGAACTGGGATTGGGGCTCCCACAGACTATAAATAAAACATATACAAGAAGGTAGAACAAAGATAGAAGAAGGTGGGTGAATGGCGAACAAAAAAATCTGGAAAGAAGACAAAGTGAAAGTTATCAGAATTTGGTTAAACTTTTTTATTAAAAGAAGAAGAATAACTTGATGAATACTGATAAAAAAAGAAGAATGTGATCAATATGGACTTACTATTATGGTATCTCTCACTTTATCTACTTTCTCCTGCTTCCTTTATATTCTTGTTGATTGCAGTTGGATTACCGGTCATAAATTCCTCTGTTGGAATCTCAGAAATCTTGGCGATTGAAGTATTTAACCATTCCTGAATAAAGTCCCTTAATGGAGAAACAATTACTTATTGCTTTAGCTTAACATTAAACAAATCCTTTTCAATTTCCCTAAGATCAATGAAGAAGTTTTGTAATATATTTTCAATGTCTTCATTCTTATTTGTATATTCGACAAGACAACTATCAATGTCATCATGTATGAATTCCATCATATTGTCAAATTTTTCAACCGATGTCCTTTTTAATCCTTCAATCTTCTCTTCAAAATCCTTTCGAGTCATGAGCATGGAGTTTGAAATATACTTAGGGTCCGTGACTTCAATGGTCGTTCCAACGATGTCCAAATCAAGGATTTTTAAATATGTGTGATTTTTCCTCCTCAATAAGTTAGTCCATTGGGCTATTAGACATTTTAATACATTAATTCATTCGATCCAGGAAGATTTCAATTTTTTGATTCAGTGCGGAGAAGGTAGACTTTCCTTCTTGATACAACTCCATCAGTATAGAACCCTTCATCATTTTTTAAGTCTGAATTTAAATATTCCTTGGTGTTTTGAATTCTTAAACCAAGAGAAGCAAAACTCTTTGCCATATCCCATAGTTCTACAATTAATTACATCCTCTTCTTAATATTATATTCAACAAAATGTCAGGTGGCCGTGATAAATTCCTTTGATCCTCAAACTTGATTTTGATTTTTCTTGAATACCCTTTCCAGGATGAATCATGGAAACAAGAGAAGCCAGAATAGGTGGAGGCATGAGGGTTGCCTCAGTTTTTTTTTTTTTCAACTAGGCATTCTCCTCTTTTAAGTGTGCAATTAAAACATTGAGGGCATCTTAGACTCCTTATCAAAAGATGCATTTTGTACCAAAAAATGTCTCCTCATTAGAAAAAGTATCATCATGGGTCATGAGTGCAAAGGCAGGTTGTACATTCTCTCAAGTTGATACTTCAACATATGGAAAAGTAATGTTTTCAATATCCACATCTAGGTCCATGTTATCCAATAATAAGTCATCTTCCTGAGCATGTGTCTCACCCCCTTCCTACTATGAACCGGTTATTTTTCTTTTGATCTTCATTTTATGGGGATTTTCTAGGTTCCCTTTAGGAGGGTTCCTATCTTCATCATCCCCAGAATTAATGCTCTGTATTTTTCTCGCATGAGATGTTCCTCATTCTGGATATAGCTTTGGCAAGGCACTCCTCCTAGAGATAGCTAGTGATTGAGCAATTTTTTCATTCAAGGGTCTACCTCTTTCTTTATGATGCTCTATTATGCTTATGACAATTTCTATGTCTTCTGAATTTATGTTGGCTTCTTGGTCACTCAGATGGTGATTTTCATTTTCTTCTTCTTTACTAATGGATGATTTTAAAAATGCAGGGCCAAGCCTCCATTAATAACACATGTGGGGATAGCCACGTGTGTACTTTTAAGAACATTCTATAAGGCCCAAAACTTATCACTAATTGAGGGTTAAGGAAAACAAAATCCTAACCATGGATGCAGCCTATCGGGTTGTGCTAAATATTGGGTTGCTAGGAGGAGAAGGTATTCCATTATTTAGCATTTTATTTGTTCCATAGTTGAAAAAAGTATATCAGAATGGTATTCTGAGAGCATAACAGAGGATGAGAGAAAATGTAGCAGCCATATAGGCCACAATGTCAAATGAAACTCCAAAGTGAGAGCCTCTTTCTTTGTATTTGGATTTCAAGAAAAGAGAGAAGAGCATATGCATCACCTTATAGCTAGGTTTTTTCCCATATTGGGTTTCCCATGATATATCTTGTGTTCATTTTTGTGGATGTTGTACTTTTTCTCATTTCTTTCATTTTCACGTTTCAGTTATTTTCACAATTTCAACTAGTAAGCTAGTAATTAGTAATATGGGATCTAAGAAAGTAATTTGCATAAACTAAGACTTTGTAATATGATAAGATATGTTGTGAAAAATTGTTCCAGTTGAATATCCATGATGTTTTACAGATCATATTGATACTGGAGAAGTTTTCTTTTAGGTATTTGTGGAAAGTTGTAGGATCCAAGAATTTTCTTAAGAAGAAAGTAATATAACCCTAGCCATGGTGGATGTGTTTGTTCACAACAACTCTAAAGATCTAGTAGAAGAGAGAATTGAAAGGTTGGAAGATAAATTCATTGATATATCTCACAATATGTCCCTCCTCATGGTGGTTCTAATAATAAATCTTGGATTGTTGTGGGAGGTTGGAGGCTCTAACTCAGAGATAAGATCAGAGGGGGAATTAGGAGAAAATGAAGACCTAGAAAATGAATCAAGGAAATAGATCGAGAAAGAGTAGTCAACTTCCAATTCCATTACCCCTTCACAATCCTTATTTAAAATGGAAGAGAAAGTGGAGATCAATCCATACCAAGGAAATATCAATGCAATAAAGTTTAAACATTGGTTGCAATAGTTAGAGGTTTATTTCAATGTACACCATATAGAGTAAGAGTAGAAGGTTTCATTTTCCTGACTGAAATTAGAGGGCCATGCATTAACCTAATGGGAAATTTATGCAGAGACACTTAGGTTGGAGGGTGATCCACTAGTAACTAAGTGGGAGGATTTTATAACCCTCATTAAGTCCCAGTTCTACCCTATTGGGTATGTAGAGGATCAATGTATCTGTTGAAATTAATTTAGGAAAAGGCAGGGGAAGATTGTGCAAGAGTACACCACCAAATTTAAGAATATGGCTATCATAATAGGTATCTCTTTCAAGAACCCAAATGTACATGTCAATGATTTGGGGGGTCTACATATTCATTTTTGAAATAAAGTGATTCTCTTCAATCCCAGGACAATTGATGAGGCTTGGGTGCAAGCATGGTATGTAGAAAATATAGGCCACAAAAGGGATACCTAAGTGGTTCCAAACAAAAATAGCACCAGGATACTTCCAATGAAGGAGAGACAAAGTGGAAAGGGAAAGACAATAAGACAACAACCATTGCACATCAATGCAAGTATCTAAGTAACCATTCTAACCATTGTAATATAAATGGTCACACTAAAGAGAAGTGTTGGGAACTACATCCATAGTTGAACCCTAAGAAATATAAGAAGGATTCCAAGAATAAGAACCTTATAGCTACAAATTCAAGAAACTAGGTAAAGAGAAACTCAGATGTGGATGAGAAGATTTCATATGCTTCAATGCATAAGGAGGTGAATCTGAGTAGCCTTTATCACAAAGAAGAGAAGGATATGACAAAACTTTTCCATATCAAGATCAAGGTGAAGAAGACCAAGGTGGAAACTTTATTCTATTTTGGTTCCTAGGCCATTATAATAGCAACAGATCTAGTCAACAAGCTTGGGTTGGAGGTTCATGATCATCCAATCCCATACCCATTGGGTTGGGCGAATAAGGATGCAACAATCAAGGTCAAAACACAGTATAAGATCAAATTTGTTGTAAGTGCATATTTTATTGATGAAGTGGAGTTAGATGTAGTACCCATTAACATGTATGGTGTAGTGTTTGGAATCCCCTACATGTATATGAGGTATGTGATATTCATGTGGAGAGAAAACTAGTATCACTTGATCAAGAACGAGAAGTCCTACATCATCAACACACATAAATGTAAATTGAATATCTCACTAGTAAGTTCCATCCAAGTAAAAAAGTTGATTAGTTCTAGTAAGAAATATGTATTTCTTTTGTTAAGAGAGAATCAACTAGGTGATGAATCAATA
Organism: Picea mariana; assembly: GCA_032191745.1. Classification (NCBI taxonomy): domain Eukaryota; kingdom Viridiplantae; phylum Streptophyta; class Pinopsida; order Pinales; family Pinaceae; genus Picea; species Picea mariana. The sequence goes on along the minus strand of JASDQU010358366.1, from coordinate 4,554 downwards.
AGGGTAAAGTAATCCTTGGAGGGATGTACTAAGGAGAAAAAACAATAATTGGAGAATTTTTTATAGACATACAAATGATTGTTTGAGGATACTAAAGGGCTATCACCTAAGAGGGAAGTGGAGCACGAGACACAATTGTTTCCTGACTCCCCATTACCAAATATTGGACTATATAGATAGTATATTTTGGAAGCATATGCAGTGAAGAAGAAGTGGTAGTAGCTTCTCGAGTGGGGAGTGGTTTGACCAAGAACTTCACCTTGTGGGTCACCTATCATCATCATACCCAAGAAGGATGGGACTTGGAGAATGTGTATTGACTATATAGCTTTGAAAAAAGTTATACTCAAGAATCGATACCCTTTTCCATAGATAAATGATTTGTTAGACCAATTGCAGCATGCCAGGTACTTCACCAACATGGATCTCAAATCAACATACCACTAGGTATGTGTCAAAGAAAAATACACATGGAAGCCTACCTTCAAGACAAGGAAAGGTTTTTTTGAATGGTTGGTCATGCCATTTGTTTTATGTAATGCATCGGTTACATTTATGAGACTAATGAGTGATTAATTACTCCCATATTTAGATTCATTTGTTATATTGTATTTGGATGATATATTGGTTTATAGATCTACTTGGGAGGAGCACATCTCACATCTCATGTAGAAGTTAGAGACTCTGAAAAAGAACCAGTTGTGGAATAACCTCATGAAATGTGAGTTTTCTCAATAGTCACTGATGTATTTGGGGTATGTAATTGGTGGAGGGGATCTCAAGATAGATCCTGCAAAAATGGAGACCATCATAAAATGGCGATTTCCTATCGATGTCATTGAAGTTAAGATCTTTTTTGGAGCAACACAGTACCTATCAAAGTTCATAGCATCATTTTCAATGGTAGTTGCACCACTCCACAACATAATAGTGAGCAATAAGAGTTTCCGGTGGGGAAAGAATAAACAAAAATATTTTGACGAGCTAAAATGAAAGATCATTCAAGCACCCATTTTCGCATTGAAAAAATAACAAAATCCCTTTGAAGTGGATATAGATAAAAGTAGGTATCTTGTGGGAGTAGTTTTTATGCAAGAAGGTAAGTCATTATGCTATCATTATAAGATGTTTCATGGGGGAGTTTTGAACTACCCTACATATGATAAGGAACTCTATGCCCTAATTCAATCTATTAAGAAGTGTATGCACTATTTTATGGGTAAGTAAACCATTATAATCACTGATCACTAGCCATTGTAGTAATTTTCGGCCCAAAGCAAGATACAACAAACCATACATTAAAAATGGATGGGGGTTTTGCGAAAATTTCGTCTAATCATCGAGTATAAGAAGGGAAGAACTAACAAGTTATAGGGAACTCTTATGCACATGGATCATTTTACCCATGATGCGTATAAAGAAGATGAGGACTTTAAGGAGGTGTTTCAATAGCTATAGGGTCAAAATAATGAAGAATAATTTGACAATAAGGCTGAATTTCATCTCCATAATGGGTTACTCTACAAGCTAAAAAATCTATGTGTTCCTAAAGGTGAAAGATTGCAGGTTATCAGAGAGGCTCACACCTCTAATGTTGTAGTACATTTTGGTGTTGAGAATATATTTGATAACTTAGAAAGGTATGTGTACTAGCCTAGAAAGAAAGAAAATGTAGCACAGTACATTATATAATGCATACTTTGTTGTACCATCCAGTGTATTAATATAAATTAAGGTCTATACCATCAGTTACATGTACCCACTCAACCTTGGGAAATCATTTTCATGGATTTTGTGGGAGGTTTACCAATAGCCAGGAAAGGACACGACTATATTTTTGTGGTAATTGATAGGTTCAACAAAATGTGTGTTCTTATGCCTTGTAAAAATACCATCAAAAGACAATAAACAACAAACATGTTCTTTGAATAGGGCTAGGTGCACTTTGGGATACCAAGGAGGATCATCTCAAATAGGGATACCAAATTTATCAGTGCTTTTTGGATTACACTTTGGGAGAAGATGGACATGAAGTTGAAGAGATCTATAACATTTCAATGTTTCATCCAAAGTTATATGGGAAGACAGAAGTAGTCGATAGGACATAGATACAACATTTGAGAGGTTACAATTAGAAGCGTCCAAATACTTGGGATGAAAGTTTGATCTACGTTCAACAATCTTATAACAGAGCAGTCCATACTTATACTGACAACTCCCCTTTTGAAACTTGTTTTGCATTTTTGTCACCTTCACCCTTAGATATTGTTTATGGATAGAAAGAAGTGAGGGAAAACACCATGGGAGAAGCATTGAAAGAAGATAAATTTGTTGAAAATATTAGACAAATTCATTTGCAAGTACAAGAGATGTTGAATAAGTCATAGGAAAATTGTAAGGCCAGACATGATCAACATAGAACCAAGAAGTCATTCAAAGTGGGAGACAGAGTTTGGTTACAGTTGAATAAGAAAAGACTACAAGGTCTTGGTAAGAAGATTAAGGCTCTGTGGTATGGATTTTTTGAGGTATTGGAGAAGGTGGAAGATAATTCCTACAGACCCATTATACCCCCATACATGCACATTTACTTAGTAGTGAATGTGGAGAATTTGAAACTCTATGAGCCTTCCATGTTGGATCAACAGGAGGAGTAAGTCCTACCTACCATAGAGGACTTAGCACTAGATTCTTTGGTAGAGTTGGAAGAAGACATAGTTTTGTAGAGGAGGTCAAGAACCACATGACAGGGGCATCTTGACCTTTGGTAGATTGGGTGGAAAGGACAACTCCCAGGCAAAGAAAAATGGTACTGGAGGGAGAAGGTAGAGGAAAAATTTCTTCACCTCATTCAATAAATATTTTGGGGACCAAAATCTTCTCTAAATAGAGAGGTATGATCTAGAATGGATCATCACATAATTTTTCATCTATATTTGTACTTTATGGATGGAAAATATTGGAGGAATCAGCTTGTAGGCCCATTTTAGTGGGAGGTCCCAACTTGGAAAATTAGGGTTCAGAACCTTCTAGATCCATTTTAAGGAATTGAATGATTTTTTTTTGGATTACATTGTCTAGAAGTTCCTCGTTGGTGTTCTAAAAATTGATACCTTTCCAATGATGAAACAATTGCCTCAATCAGAGCTCGTATGCGAAAGTTATGCCTCCTGCAAGTTGATCTACCTTGTTGACCACTATGGTATGAGTGGATGCCACATTAGCTCCCATCACTCACACATGTGGGGCTAGCCACATGTGGAATTTCATGAATATTCTAGAAGGTCCAAACCTTATCATGAATTGAGTGTTGAGGAAGTCAAAACCTTAACCCTAGATGGTTATTAGACTATGTTAAATATTGGACTGCTAGAAGTAGAAGAGATTCCATTCTTTAGCATTGTATTTGTTTCATAGTTGAGCATAGCATCTAGGCATGTTATTTTGAGAGCATAACAGAGGAATATTGTTGGCATGCAGTGGACAGAGATGGGGTTCAACATTAATTCACCAACAAAACCCTAAATATATGGCTCTTTCGGCATCACCTGCAAGCAGTGCTTTTTTCTTTGTATTTGCATTTCAAGAAAAGAGAGCAGAGCATAGACCTCACCTTCTAGTTGAGTTTTATCATATATTGAGTTTCATAATGATATGATCTAACAAAATTATTTGCATAAACTAAGATTTCATAATATTATAAGATCTGTTATGATGGATTGTTCCAATGAAATATCCATAACACTATATAGATAAAAACTCCTAAACCATAACAAAACCAAAAGAAACTACTTTTATAAAACCATTTTTTTAATCAACAAATCTTCATGAATCGCATTACAGATCAAATTGTCGACTGCCCTAAAAAAAAATTGCTTAGCCACTGTTAAAAATAAAGATAAAATGCCATAACCCGCCTTAATTTTAGTTTAGTATTGATGATACATATGGCAAAGCACGACGACAAAGCATGACCAGTAGGATGACAAAGCAAGGACGGACTACAAGCATGCCATGTTTTTTTATTTTTTATTTTTTTTATAATAGTTGTCGAGAATAATAGAAAATTTATCTTACCATACTCATATCATCCACCAATTAAATAATACTCATATCATCCACCAACACCAATTAAATAATAGACAATTATATTTTAATTATAACATTTTTTATTATATTTTGATTATAATTTTTTAAACTTTAAAATAAAATTTTCGTAAAACTTTATTATAAAAAAAGAAAAATACCATTTTGACTTTTTAAATAATTACAATATAACAATATATTGGACAAGTATAAAATTAAAAAAATTAAAATAAAGCGATTGAATTAACGGACACAAAGAAACAAAGGACTAATTTTTCATTATAATCAAAGGAATTTTTTTTCATTATAACCCGATATCTAAAACCATGGCTATAACATTTTCCCAACAAATTTCAATTCAGCGAATTCCTATGCAAAAACAAGTCTTTTGGAAAAGTTTTGAAAAAATGTATGTTATTGTTTTTTTTAAAAGTTGGATGAATCCACGTAAGAGTTTTTTTCAAAAGA
>JASDQU010358365.1:0-11872 GCA_032191745.1 Picea mariana | reverse complement strand
GACCTCGCCATATAGCTTCAAATTTTTCGGCTCCTAGCATATCTCAATCTTGTTCATAAAGGAGAACCAGATAACCTTTAGAGAAAACGCGTGGCTTGACATTTTTGTCGTATTGGGATTTGACGTGTTTCTTATGGGCTTCTATAACTAGGGTGGCATCGCGATGGGTTTCGTCTAATTGCATGAGATACAACAGACGTTCTTCTTCAGCAGAAGTGTTTGGGAGAAGTTTGATGGCTAGTTTTAGGGAGGGTATCTCACATTCAATCGATAAGACGACTTCTATACCATAGACTAATTGGAATGGTGTAAAACCAGTAGTAGACTTATCAGATGTCTGGTAAGCCCATAATGTTTAAAACAACATTGTGTGCCAACTCATTTTGTGAATCCCTATCATTCGTCGAGGTATGATAATGAGGATTTTGTTTATTGCTTCAACTTGGTCGTTGGCTTGTGGGTAATAGGGTGTTGAGTTTTCATGGCGAAGACCCAACTTTTCAGTGAGTTCGGACATCATGAAGTTTCTAAAGTGGCTACCGTGATCAGTAACGATATCTTGAGGAACACCAAACCGAGCAATGATGTGATTGAATATAAATAATGTTGCAGTCCTTACGGTATTGTCGAATGTTGGCATTGCATCGGCCCTTTTCGTAAAATAATTTACAGCTACAAAAATGTATCCATACCCCTCGGTCGAGTGAGGGTGACATGTCATGAAATCAATACCCCATTTCGCAAAAGGACCAACGGAGACCACAAGGTGTAGAGGAGCAGGGTGTGATCGTATTTAATTGTTGTAGGTTTGGAAAGCGTGGCCTTTTTGGACAGCAATTATACAATCATTGAATAAAGAAGCCCAAAAATACCCCACTCATAAGATCTTATGGGAAGTAGCATACCCAGACATGTGACCACCATAGGCTCTAGAATGGCAGTCATTTAGGGCTTTCTCGGCTTCGTCAAATGTGAGGCAGCGTCAAAAAAAGGAGTCAATTCCACGATGATAAAGAGTATCACGGAGGATAATATACTAACGGGCTTGGTAGCTTATTCAACGACGGTCAGTGCTAGACAAATTGGGCCAGAAAGTCTGGGTCTGGAGATATATGATGATATCTACGTACCAAAGGTCGTTGGAATTAATCAGGAAAAGGGATTCATCGGGTAATGAATCTTCTACTACATTTTTTGTCTCAGTGCAGGGAAGGTCGCATATCAAATCAGCAAACACCAAGGATTTCTTGGACTTAGCTCATTCGAATTCTAATTCAAACTCCTGGAGTATTACGATCCATTTGGAGTATTTTCCCCCTATCAATTGATGTGTAAGAATGTGGTGCATAGGGTTGCAGTTAGAAATTACCATAGTCTTGCGAGAAATGATATAGTGTCGGAAATGTTGAACAATTTAGATGGCTTCCAAGGCTAGTTTTTCAACATGTAAATACTTGGTTTTGGTATTCGTGAGATTCTGACTCAAGTAATAGATGACATGTTCATCATGAGAATCATCCTCCCGCATGAGAATCATAGCGATGGTATAGTCCGAGGTTGCAAGGTAAAGGAAATAATCCCAACTGTAATCAGGTGGGAAGAGTAATTGGGTACATGTTAAAGACAGTTTCAAAGCTTCAAAATCTTTTTTAACAGTGGTACCCCATACAAACTCAGAAAACTTCTTGAGCAGTTGCGTAAATCCAAGAGTTAGCTCAGCATAGTTCGGGATGAAATGACGGTGAAAGTTTCCTTCCCTTACAAACTTTGTAACTGGCGAAGTGAGGAAGGAGGAGGGAGATTGAGAATCACCTCGACCTTCAAAGGATCTACCCTGATCCCTTAACATGAAACAATAAAGCCAAGAAGTTGGCCAGATTCTACGCAAAAAACACATTTGTGGAGATTCAAGCGTATATGGTAGAACCGACATCGAAAGGAAAATGGCGCGGAGGTGTGTGGGATGATATACACAACACATGGAATGAGAGGGTAAGTCATCGAGATATGGTTGTACAATGTGTTTTATATCATGAAAGGCGTAAGACATAGCACATTGAAAAGTTGCATCGGAATTCTTTAAACCGAATGGAAGTTTCCAATAGGCAAAATTTCCCCAAGGACAAATAAAAGTAGTCTTGTGTTGGTCCATGGGTATGATATTGATTTGATTATATCCAGAAAAACCATCCATCAGAGAGAATATTTCACTTCCGGCACAATCGTTGATGATTTGGTCAACGAAGGGGGTAGGAAAGTTGTCTTTAGGACAAGCTTTGTTAATGTCTCTATAATCAACACACACGTGAATTGTGCCTTGTTTCTTGTCAATCGGAACAAGATTGGAAACCCAGTCAGCTAGAGCCACAAGGTAAATGAAGTTATCTTTGAGAAGTTTCTCAACTTCAAGCTTGATAGTGGTTGCTTTACGTGGGTGGACCGGATGAAGTCGTTGTCGGAAGGGTTTAGCACCTGGGTATGTCTTAATCTCATGTACCACAATATTGAGATCAATCCCTAGCATTTCTTCATAGCTCCATGCGAAGACATCACGCGGAATGGATCCACCGATAAAGCACCAAGAGAGGGGCTAGAAGAGGTTGCCGATTGGATGGCTTGATAAGTGGATTCAACCGGACTCAAAGGCATTTCATTGCCATAACGAAGATGATCATTGGGGTTGGGTACCATCCACGGGTTGTAAAACGCAGAGGTTCCATGAATAGAGGTGGAGATCATGTTGATCGAGGCGAAAAATGGATGTGGAACATCGGGTGGTGGAATGGGGGAAGTACCCATCAAAGAGGAATCTTTAAGAAGACCGACACCAACATTCTCATATCCAGGGGGGGTTGGCAATGAAAGGTACATTGTTGGTACATGCATCAGAGTGAGAGAAGGCCAATTGGTCTATGGTAACTACTTTTCCTTGATGTGGGAAATGCATGACATGGAAAAGAGTGGACACAACTGCACGCTTGGAATCAATTGAGCTACGGCCAAGTAGAAGGTTGTAATTGAGAGGAGCATCAAAGACCTCGACTTCAATGTTGACCGTTTTGCCTTCTAACATAATAGGCAATGAAGGGAGGACACTGTAAGGATTAAAAGTAGAGCCATTGAAGGATTTGAGCGTGTTGTGGGATTCAGTTAAAGGAGGAGAGCCGATGGCTTTCCAGCAGGTAATAGATAGGACACACGTCGAGGAGCCCTCATCAATAACTGTTCTACAAATGTTTTTGTTGGAGACTATGTTGAGATAATGATTTGATTTATGTGACTGCTCAAGAAAGGTTATGAGTTCGTATGGGATACCAATGATAACAAAGCTTTCGAAGCTTTGAAACTGTCTTTAACACATACCCCATTACTCTTCCCACCTGATTACAGTCGGGATTATTTCCTTTACCTCGCAGCCTCAGACTATACCATCGCTATGGTTCTAGTCCAGGAGGATGATTCTCATGAAGAACATGTCTTTTATTACTTAAGTCGGAGTCTCACGACTATCGAAACCAATTATTTATTCTAGGTGGATCTAGGGAGATCTGTTAGTGTCCACACCTACTGATTTCTTCGATAACAAAATTTAGGGAGGGTATCTCACATTCAATCGGCAATATGGATTCTAGACCATAGACTAACTGGAACAGTGTAAAACCAGTAGCAGACTTATCGGATGTCCAGTAAGCCCACAATGCTGAAAACAACATCGTGTGCCAACTCATTTTGTGAATCCCTATCATTCGTCGAAGCACGATAATGAGGATTTTTTTTATTGCTTCAACTTGGTCGTTGGCTTGTGGGTAATAGGGTGTTGAGTTTTCATGGCAAAGACCCAAATTTTCAGTGAGTTCGAACATCATGAAGTTTCTAAAGTGGCTACCGAGATCAGTAACAATAGCTTGAGGAACACCAAACCGAGCAATGATGTGATTGAATATAAATAATCAAGCAAATTTGTAATCAAGGGTAGAAATCTAAAGGGATCCTCGAACTATGCTTAGATAACTCTTGGATTTATGTGACTACTCAAGAAAGGTTTTGAGTTCATATGGGATACCACTACTGACAAATCTTTCAAAGCTTTGAAACTGTCTTTAACACGTACCCCATTACTCTTCCCACCTGATTACAGTCGATATTATTTCCTTTACCTCGCAGCCTCGGACTGTACCATCGCTATGGTTCTAGTCCAAGAGGATGATTCTCATGATGAACATGTCATTTATTACTAAAGTTGGAGTCTCGTGACTACCGAAACCAAGTATTTACATGTTGAAAAAATGGCCTTGGCTGTCGTCAAAGTTGTTCAACATTTCCGACACTATATCCTTTTACGCAAGACTACGGTAATTTCTAACTGCAAACCTATGCATCACATTCTTACATGTCAATTGCTGGGGGGAAAATACTCCAAATGGGACATAATACTCCAGGAGTTTGACTTAGAATTCAAACACGCTAAGTGCAAGAAATCCTTGGTGTTTTTCGAGTTGATATGTGACCTTCCCTGCTATGAGATGGAAAATCTAGCAGAAGATTCATTACCTGATGAATCCCTTTTCCTGATTAGTTTCGACGACCTTTGGTACTGAGATATCATCATATATCTCTAGACCCATACTTTCTAGCCCAATTTTTGTAGTACTGACCGCTGTCGAATATGCTACCAAGCCCGTCAGTATATTATCCTCGGTGATACTCTTTATCGTCGTGGGATTGACTCCATTTTTCGACGCAGCCTCACATTTGATGAAGCTGAGAAATCCTTAAATGAATACCATTCTGGAGCCTGTGGTGGTCAGATGTATGGGTATGCTACTTCCCAGAAGATCTTACGAGCGGGGTATTTTTGGCCTTCTTTATTCAACGATTTTATAAATGTTGTCCAAAAATTCCACGCTTGCCAAACCTACAACAATAAAATACGATCACACCCTGCTCCTCTACACCCTGTGGTCTTCGTTGGTCCTTTTACGAAATGGGGTATCGATTTCATGACATGTCACCCTCACTCGGTCAGGGGGCATGGATACATTATTGTAGCCGTAGATTATTTTACGAAATGGGCTGAGGCAATGCCAACATTCAACAATACCGAAAGGACTTCAATATTATTTATATTCAATCACATCATTGCTCGGTTTGGTGTTCCTCAAGCTATCGTTACTGATCACGGTAGCCACTTTAGAAACTTCATGATGTCCAAACTCACTGAAAAGTTGGGTCTTCACCATGAAAACTCAACACCCTTTTACCCACAAGCCAACGGCCAAGTTGAAGCAATAAACAAAATCCTCATTACCATGCTTCGATGAATGATAGGGATTCACAAAACAAGTTGGCACATGATGTTGTTTTCAGTATTGTGGTCTTACCGAACATCCGATAAGTCTGCTACCAGGTTTACACCGTTGAAATTAGTCTATGGTCTAGAAGCCATCTTGCCGATTGAATGTGAGACACCCTCCTAAAACTAGCCATCAAACTTCTCCCAAACACTTCTGTCGAAGAATAACGTCTGTTGTATCTCATGCAATTAGACGAAATCCGTCGCGATGCCACCCTAGTTATAGAAGCCTAGAAGAAACACATCAAAGCCCAATATGACAAACATGTCAAGCCATGTGTTTTCTCCGAAGATGATCTGGTTCTCCTTTATGAACAAGATCAGGATATGCTAGGAGCTAGAAAATTTGAAGCTATGTGGCGAGGTCATTTTATCGTCAGACGAGTTTTGGAGAAAGGAGCTTATGAGTTGGTGGACTATGATGGTATCCCTTTGAGTGAACCCAGAAATGGGTTGTACTTAAAGAAGTACTATGCTTAAGATCACATGTGCATGAGTGCTTGTATTTTATTGTATCATATTTTTTGTGTGTTACTTTAGTATGCTTTTTTGTTATTTGGTCCTTGCCCTCGACCGCTTATCTTGCTTTGTGCTTGGTTCCTAGATGTCGGAGTCTTCGCCACCCCACATTGGCTTTGACGATAGCGCTAGCCATAGTACTCAGAACCTTTCTTCTGCTGCATGGGCAATTTACGCCCCTACAAACAAACTTATCAGTCTATGAGGTGTGTGCCTTGGTGGTGTGACCAATAATATCGTAGAATATAGCGGCATCATCGAATTGTTGATTGATGTTATTTCTCTTGGTATCCACCACCTAGTTATATGACTCGATTCGCATCTAGTATTACTACAGTTAAGTAACGTCTATGCTATCTGAAGTCCTACTTTATTATGGGTATATTTACGAATTCGCCTCTTGGAACATTATTTTGATTATATCGAATATCAACACATTCCTAGATGTCTAAATACATTGAATGACGCCTTATCTAACTATGTGTTAAATAGAGATTTGGGAAATTTATAAATCAATCACACATCACATGTATAACACAACACAAAATAAGCTGATAGAAGCCGTATATATGTATATAACGATCAAACGTTTCTACAAAAAGTTTCTTTCCAAGGATCAAAATCTCAAAATACGAAGCCTATAGGTTCTACAAAATAGCATAATGGATAACGCTCATCATAACACACAACTTCTCGGGCTACCCTACAGAGCAGTCAACTGAGAGACTCAGACATGTCCACAGTATGGCGTTGGTAACATCTCAGGATCTCCCCAATAGCAATGTCAGGGACATCCGCAGTTAACCCCTCTAAGTTTTGTTCCACAGCCTTGTTGTCCTCAGCATCCCATCTCACCACTGGAGCCGCTTCTCCTCACCTTTGAATGGGAGACATTCCTGGAGGTCGATATGGCCCCACATCTGTGTCATCAAAAAGAAATTTTTTTATTAGTTCTTGGATAAACATAAAAACATTTCATATGATAAAATTTTCAAAAACATTTAAAAATAACAAAATGTGTACTTCTCACCTAAGTCACCCCACTGACCATCCTCAGGCAAGACCAAATCTGGATCCCCTCGAAAATCCAAATCGACATATGCGTAGTCATCGATCATCAAAATCTGGGGCCTCAACCATTCAAAAAATGAATAATTATAATTAATTATAGGCCCTTCCATGTGTCGAGCCATGAGGTTACACCACCTAAGCATCCTCGGATCCTTTGGGGCCAGTAAACCCCAATCAACCTTTAGTCACAGCAGTGGGACCCTCTCGAGGACGAATGACACCAAAAGTGACCCATACCCAAACTGCTTCAGGTCACCCCTCGTGCACTTCATGAATTGTGTCTTCATACTGCAGAGAACTGCATCCGACCAATTGAAAACCCGAGGCTCTGTGCACTCTATGGTGTATTGGAAATAGATATGGAGAGCCATGTGTAGAGTTGCGCTCCCGACCATGCATGCAATAGTAAACAAGATGGTCTGTAGGGTCAGATCTTGGACCCCTCAAATGGAAACCTTACCCTTGCTTCTCTCTACCTCGGGAACACAATATTGGCGAACATACTCACTCATAGGGAGTCTGCCACCTCTACCTATGGTCAAAGTAGCATGGTATCCACACCATGACAACCCTGTCAGAAACTAGATATCCTCAATATCTAGTGTCAGCGTATGGACTCCCACATGAAATAACTATTGATCCACATCCCACATGTTGGCAAGGTATTTTAACAACCTGAGTTGGGCTCTCATGCCCGGGATCCTGCAAAATTTCAAGAACCCACATTCCCAGAGGGCAGCGACTGTACCCAGTTCATTCTCGACGATGGCATCATCCTCCTCATGTTCTCTTTCCCTCCATTCCAACATCGTGATGGTCAAACACCTGCAATAGAGCCATGAGAGGGAAATCAACAACTTGTTTTAAACTCTTGCATAATTTTTATTGAGAAAAACCTCACCTTAAAATCCATTTTTCGGCCCCCGCAGGTGAACCTTTTGCATAGTGCGAGATTCTCGCGGGTGCCCTGAAGCCCACCTGCGAGAATCTTAGATTCTCGTAGGTCCCGCATGGCCCACCTGCGAGAATGCTTGAGGGCATGTTCCGACCCCAAAATGGACTCAAAACTCTAAACATTGCCCATAAAAACCAAAAATAAACCATGGAAAAGTTGGAGAATCAAGAGATTACCTCGTTGGCTGAAACCATTCGTCGAATGATCACTTTTGCCTCCCACAATCGAGAAAAGAAATTTGAGGGAAAATGAGGTATGTTGGACAAGTTTTTGGCAAAGTAACAATGAAATGGTAAAAATTCCTTTTCACCCATATTTATTCACTTTTTACTATTTTTTATTGATTTTTTATATTATTTTTATTGCTTTGTTTATAAAACCCAATACCCTAATAGCCTTGTGAGTGTGGTTTTTTGCAGATATAGCAACTTCGAAGTCCGAACGAGGGGGTACGGGTGTTTTTTATTTTTGTCTCATGTATGACTACTTTTTTAGGGTTTTTTAGAAAAAAACCTTGAGCTCAATCTTCGTTCATTATCGCGCTCGAAAATATATGATAACGTAACCGACTATACTTTTTCTTGTCTTTTTGTACTCGTCATGGTAACACAAAAATGACGAACGTAAAGGAGTATCCTTTAAGCTCTTTTCATGCTCCATAAAAACAAAAAAATTGCCGAGCGATCTTGTTCTTTTCACGGTCGTTAAAGTATTTGAAGAAAACGTTTGACGGGAGATAGTTTATCACTTTTTCGGTCTCGTCGAACTCTTTTATGAAAAAGGGAACTGGGAGAGTTCTCTTTAAGTGTTTTTCAGACTGTCAAAACATGAAAAACCCCCAAGTTTTCTATCCTTGGACTCGTGAAACAAACATCGAAAGACCCAAAATGGGACCGAACCACTCCTTCCTAGGGTTCGTTAAATATACTCTGAGAGACTCATCCGAAGGATGAGCTTACATCAACAAGAATATGTTATCCTCCTCAAGATTGTGTAAAAATAAAGAGGTACTCGCCATAAATGGTGGGGGAAATTTTGGGAAAGGGATATGTTTTCGTATTCGTATTAATGGCAGTAAGCATCACTCTTGAACATGACACCCCCTATTCATCATTTGAATCTGGATTTCGAAATCCATTTGTCTCTCGTTCGAATTTCTACAAGGTCATATCTTGGGTCGTCTTTGAGTCAGTGTTGTCAATTCCTTGGTTGTGTCATTCATATGTTCAAGAGAATTTCGAACGAGCCCTCTATTGAGTCATCCATATGCAGTTGTCCTTTCTTACTATGTCGGCCTTCCTTGTTTCCATTTCAACCCATATTTGTACTATATTTCACCCTCAAAATCTGTTACTTATTTTGTGTCATTGATGGGGGATACATCAAGGCCCTTCTGTGACGAGTCTTGTTCCGTCGACTCCAACTCATTATCCGAAAATGAGACTTTGATATCATTTAGTACCTTGGAACTTGCATGCCTTAATGGTAGGTCTCTTCGCTTTCAACGGGGGTTTGACATCATTGATCCCTGATCAAGATATTCCGCTGAGTGCTCAACTTCAGCTCATTCATTCGCATTCGTTCATATTGTACTTTGATACCTTGGGAGTCATTGACATCAATGGTGATTTCCCTCGCACTTGTTAATGGTTTTCATCAATGACCGGTAATCAAGTGGTTTCTGGCATGCTTGAATTCAGCACATGTAATCACATGGCTAGATTTGTACTTTCAGGTGACTGGAGTGAAGACCCTGGGTCTCATCTTTTTGATCCAGGCTGCGATGGAGTATGTATGATTTGTATCGGCACATAGATCCACTTTGTATGTCATGTGGCTATGTCTTAATTCAAGTCTTCTCACATAGATCCACAGTGTATTCCTGGTGGCTATGTAGCATTTTGTCGACATGGATCCACGGTGTATGATTGGTGGCCATGACCTATGTTTATGATTCCATTCATTTGTGATCTGAACATGGGAATGCATACCTCAGGATTGGTATTATATTTTGTAGATGCTTGGTTGTTTACAGGTTTCTGATTAGGTGTGCTCCTTTTTTCTGACACACACATGCATTTTACAAAGTGTTTTGGCTGTCACAAGTTCTAGCCTCATACTTTGGGGGGCATTTTGTTACACATTATTTTGTTCACTCTGGTGATGTCTCTACAAGTGATGTATTCAGGCTCCCACAAGGACTTTTTGCCTGAGAAAAGTGATTGTTGTCTTCTTCCAGAAAGCATATTTTTAAGATGAGTTTGTAGGCTGCCTATGCTATAGGGTGCGAAAATCCTTCATTCTCCCAGGAAACCCAAACTTAGGGTGCGAACTATTCGTAGTCTACTCTATAGGTAGGGTGCAAACCTGTTTCAAATCTTGGAAAAGAGAAGAGGTGACGAAGGTTCTAGAAGAGAATATTCTAGAAAATGAGTTGGCATTTGCATGGTTGGCATCCTACTAACTTCTCAGATTTAGTGGGATCATCCTCATCCATGTAACCATCCCTCCTTCTCCTATATATTGCAAGGTTTCTCATGGAAAAGGTTAAGCAAGATTGAATGAAGATTTGGTGAAACAATTGTGTGAAGAAATCTTCTTGGATAGAAGCTTGAAGACTCTATTTGGTCTATCAAGTTGTATTAGATCTTCTTCATGCAAATGTAGAGAAAGTGTGTGTGTTGGAACCAAGGGCCACTGAAAGGAAGCTTGCGACATCAAGGCAATCTGGTTGTATCTTCTACTTTCATTTAATATAATACAGCGGCATGTTCCTTTTCCATAAAATCACTCTTATTTTATTGCATAACTCCTTGATCATATGCATAGGTTGACATTGAATATACTTTTCTATCTTCACTTGGGTTGGTTTGTGTAGTCTTGGACCTCATTTCACAAGAGCGCCAGAGCGAAGTGGGAACAATAGAGACCTAAAGAAGCAATATAAAGGTATGTCACTCATTCCTTCTCAGTAGTATATTCAATGAACGCAACTTAGAGAAAGAGTCATGTCCTGTCCTATTTTGTTCTAGATCTAGGTGGATCTAGGGAGATCCGTTAGTGTCTGCACCTACCAATTTATCCGATAACAAAAATTGCTTGATTACAAACCAGTCCATGTTTTCTTGAAACAAGTAATGATGTGATCTTGTTATTTAGAATGGATCTAAGGATTTGTCACAAAAGAATAGGCAATCAGTCGTGCTCAATACCTCGACCTCGTTTACTCATAAATGAGTACTCTTTATGGCTTACTCCCTGATGCACCCCGTCCTTCTACTTCCTCTACTTCAACTACTCCTACTGCTTCTCATGAAGCTAATGGTGTGATTGGCACTTTCCATGCCCAAACTTATTCCTTCCAAACCTCTAGCAACAACCCCAAATCCACTTCTTCTAATGTTTAGAATGATTCATCTCCTACCCCGCTGGCAAAAATAAATCCAAAAAATGAAAGGGTAAGAATAAGGAGGATAAAAATAATCCACAATCTGATAAAACCAAAACACCACCTGTTGACGATAAGGATAAGCGCAAACCCCGATACCCTTGTCTTATCTGTGGTGATGATCACTACACTAAGGATTGTCCACGACAAGACGAGGTTACTAAGTTCCTTCAAGGGACCCCGAAACCCCCCACTCTGACTGTGTTGTCACAACCCTTCCCTTCTCAACAATAGGCCCAATTGATCATTCATGACCAAACTTCCCCTCTAATACATCCTATGTCTTAATGTGTACAAGTGATTCAAAGAAGAATGACATCACACTTACCACTCAAGCCAAAGATTATTCTTCCTCCAAAGAGAAGGTCGATGAAATACCTCCTTTGTTGGTCCAACCATCTCCCACGACTCCACCTACCAATGGTCCTCTTCATCTCGAACGACTGAGCCTAGATACAGTTCTTCTCTCACCCCCAAAGGGTGTTGTTCAAAAATCAGTTTTCAATCCTCATGCACGTGCTTCCTA
>JASDQU010358364.1:0-11883 GCA_032191745.1 Picea mariana | reverse complement strand
CATTTTTACTTCTATTACAAATGCCCAAGGCTAGTTAACACACATTTATGATTATAGGGAATAATATTTTAGTATTTTAGGATGGGTCTAGATAAAAACTAGGCCATATACCTCAACATTTCAAAACAAGAGTTGATGACATTGTTTATTAACCCGAGAACTGGAACACAAACTTCAATCGTAAAGAAAAACATTTGCATGGAATAGTGCACCTACTAACCCTTTTTATAATTGGATGGGTAAGTGGTTCATGGTATTTGGAAAACCTCCCTACAGTAATAGGGAAGTGCCTTTGTATTTCCTTAGGAAATTATGGGCTAAGTTTGTTATAGGTCATCATGTCAACTACTTTGACATTGGTGAATTTCAAGGGGTGGGTTGTGGGTCCACATAATATTAAAAAAATGATAGGTGTGACCCATTGTTGGGTACCTATCCTCCTAGGTGGATTCCTAACCCCCCTACTTAGGATCCTTCCATATCAGAAAACATCAAATAGACCCAGTTTGCATTCATATTAACCATGGCCTATATCTTGGTGCAACATAGCACATTCATAGAATTATCCCAATGAGAGGGACCTTTAGGTGATGTTGGGGGAGGGGTTGGGCCTTTAGGCCCTAAATTTGTTTTTGTCCAAGAAAGGCCACATGAGCATACTAGGTGTTCCCATCCTTATTCATGTGACCCTCACATATTCTTGAGTTGTGGGAAAACTTGCTATGGGCCAATGAAGGCCACTAGACATGAAAGTTTCATTAAGGAGGTTAGTTTCTTGATCATATCTTTGTTCTTCCTTGATTATATATATATCTATGTGTGTTTGTGTGTGTGGATATTTTATATATCTAATTATATCCTGTGTGCAATTTCTACATTTATATAACAGACCCTAAATACTTGTAGATGCATCAGTGTCAGTTTCCTCCATTGATGTAGTAGTACTAGTAGTTTACTTGTTCAGTGTACCACACACACAGGTATGATGGAAATTTGTTTAGCCTTGTAATCATGGTGTATATGTCTGCAAGTTTATGGATATGTAGGATCTTTAGTGTTTTTTGTGTACACCTTCAAGACAATTTATGTCATATTAAAATACAATTTATGAATTTTTTTTGGGTACACATTAAAGTACAATTTATGTCATATTAAAATGTTGAAATTTGATTGGGTTCTACATATTAGAACTTTATACCACATGGATTGTGAAAATAAATACTATAAGTTTTATATTCAAATACACTTCCATTTGTATTTGAGTAATACACCCAAGCTATGCAATCCTTGTCTCTCATCGACATGTTATCCATTGAATCCATGTGTCATTAGCTTGATTTTCCACCTATCTCCCTAGTCTCCCCTTTTTCTCCATGTGTCCTAATTCCATGTCATCCTTCAAGCTTGTTAGTATACCTATGTATGGTAGCACAATGCCCCTTACTATGAGTTGTGATACTAGATTTCAAAATTTCTTCCACAAGATTTTCAATCTTCGACTACATAAAATTGACATACCAATAAGGGTGCACTATTATGGAACCTTTGGCTTCAAATCAATAACATTTTCCATTCCCCTCTTGGGTGGATGTTTTCATGTGTATAACATTTCTTATAAGACCAGATATTATACTTTTGAAGTTAGAGAGGCCTCCAACATAAGTTAGCGAGAAATTATTTCCATCCACACAATACATCTGATTCATGAATTTTAAAATGGTCTTTCCTTAAACAAATTGACATATGTTTTTAGTCCAGGTTCTAGATGATTTTAGTTCATGTGAATGTATTTAATAATGAATGCTAACTTGATATCTCTTAACCAAGTATGCACTTCATCTTTGTTTCAATAGTTATATTGTAGGGTATAATTATGGCCTTCATTTAATGTTTAGATGCTCCTCCCCCACCTGAAAGATTTGGTTGGAAAACAAATAATAATGGCATATGGTCATTTTCCTTACACCAAGCACCTCATTTATTCTAAAAACTTCATGAAAACATTCCTCCAACTCTTCCTTAGTCACGTAATATTGAGATCTAGCCCTCAATTTTGTTTTTTTTTTAATTTTTTTATTTCTTTTTTGAAGGAACAAAAAAGGATAAAAAAAATGGTTGAATCTATGATACCAACTTGTAGTGTTCAAGAACCCAAAATGGAACAATTATTTCAACTATGGAAATAATAAAAATATAAACAAAGATTAAGAGACAGAGGCAAGGAAAAATGAGGGCGCTTGGACACCCATGGGTGTCTTGCACCTACAAATTTGGGTAATCCAAGAATATGTCTCCAATAAATACCATAAACTAGTTGGTTTTATTAACAAAATGATAAGAGAGATACATATGAGAGGGGAGAAACCTCTATTTATAATCATAACAATTTATAACAATAATGATGCAAAAAAACTCACTTAAGAATTATGTCACTAGTTAAGTCATTAGGCCCTTACTAATATTACCTGTAAAATAATTTAAGCATACACATAAAATAAGTCATGTACATAGAGTGTAATATGTACTAAGGATATTGTGGCTAGACCATACACAAAACTATTCTTAATTGGGTATTAAATTTTTCTTTCTCATGAATATCTATAGTTCTAGTTGGTTATAAGGGTGACCTCCCTTTGGCTTAGTAGGTTATTATAGTATCCTATTTGAAAATTCCACTACCCCATTTGTATTTTTTGGTAATCCATTCTCATTTTGAGGTGGTTCTTAGAGTTAGATAAAGTCCTAAGGAATTTTGAGATGTTTCCTTGGATAGGTGGGTTTTCTTTGCCTTGTTGTAAGTTGGTATCAATCAAATGGTTTCCCTCTCTTCTCTATAATTTGTATCATCCTTCACTATATCTCATTTTGTCTTAATTTGTTCTTAAGTGTATTTTTCCATGTCAAATGGTACATTTAAGTAGAATATTCTTGTAGTCGAATCCAATACTTTTCATAGATTCTTCAACTTTTAGGATTGTATGATATCTGAAGTTGTCATTCTATTTTATTTTCAACATTGACACTCATGAAACCTATGTTCTTGTTACACAAACTTAAGGTGTCTAATTTCAAAATTGTTCCAAAGGATTAACATATATTGCGAAAATAAATCTTGAACTTGGAACCTTGAACCTAATTTACTCATGAGTTTGTTGGGGAATTAAGCCATCAACTAGAATTCTATCATCATTGTGGTTTTCCCCACCAATTGGTATGCCAAAAATGGATGAGGTTGAATGCAAGTCTTGGATAAATGATCATAATATATACCCCTCAAACTTCTTTTCCCAAATGAAAAATTGCTCAATTATATTATGTAATATAATTAGTTTTTTTAGTCAAATTACATTCAGTTCTCTCTATGACAGATCAATAGGCTGGTAGGGTCATTCTCCTTTGATTGGATGATTCCAATACATTAGAGAGTGAGCGTACCCTGCACAAAATGCCAAATTTTATCCGAAGACAGATGTGGAGTGAAACAAAGAAAATCAGACCATAGAATGAGACTAACTGTGAGATGATCAGCGAGAAAAGAGATGGTTGTTGTAAGAGTCTTAGAAACTTCTGATGATGTGTGAGAGACCCTCATGACCATCCATCCAATGAGTGTAGGATAACAGACCAGATTGCTTTAGGAGAGTAGTTTTGGAGAGGATGTCCACTTGATTGTTGAACTCCCAAGAGGTGTGAGTGAAGATTATGTTCTTAAATTGGCACTGTAGAGTTTTAATTCGATCCATCCAGGTGAAGAGGTGAATCCAATGTAGCTCACCACTACAGTTCAACCAATCAATAATAACCTTGCACCTAAGTTGAAGGAAGTGATGAATTTATCAGAATAGATTCCCTTCCAACCTACCATCTAAGCTGAAGGAATTTCATGTTATACAATGAAATCCCCAACCTCAAATCATGTTTCACAAATCAACTTCCAAAAACATTGAAAAATGAACCATTATTTGTCAATGACAACAATCTTCAAACTATTAGAGTCATCAGCGTGTATATTGAAGAAACCCCTACCTTTGAGATAAAAGTGTACCTCATGTTGCATTACACTTTGGAGACACTTGTCCATTAAGGCACCCATTTTTCCATTAAGAAACCCGTAATGGAAATAATATTACAATACATTATAGTTTTCATCACCAAATATCTAATTAGTTATTAGCATTTGTTCATATGGCTTATAATGAAAAATTAGAATGACAATTTTTTTTTTCATTTTGTCCATTGCATGATTCAGGCTCAATCTTGCATTGCATGGATTTATGTTTATCTTAGTTTTTCTCATTTTTTTCCAATGCATGATTTAGGATCATGTTGCATGGATTTATTATATTGTTTTTTAATTCTAATTTCCATAACAATATAATACTTTTGAGTGTCTTGGGAAATTCGATAAGTCAAGTTGACAAAATGAGCCACACTTGTATTGAGAAATACAACCTTGTTTGTCCCATAACCTTTTAAAAAATTAAAGATTTTTGAGTGCAATGCATGGGATACCTCATAGTTGAGGTGAATACAACATCATTCATCATGCATGCATAGGCTTACACCTTGTTCACTACAATATTAAACTTAGCATGATTTATAATTTTGATGTTTTGCAAATGTCCAATTTATTTACGAGAAATCAATTATAATGTTTTTGTATTTCTATAGGTTACTGCTTTTGAGAGCAATGAACCATGTCCACCTGAGATGAACACATCACTGCATTTTCAGGTATAATGTGTAGAGTTAATTCTTGTTTTAATGTGAAAATTTTTATCTTGTTTTGGTTTACTTTCATTTTTTTGTACTAATAAAAACATTATAAATGTGTACGTAGGATATTTAATTCTTTGTCCCGTCACCACTACCTCCATTTTTTCAATCGCCACTACCCCCATTTCACACAAAATTTGTCCTAGGTTATATGGAAAGTCTAGTTCTTGGCCACCCTTCCCCAACACTTGGGAAAATGTACAATCTATGTCCCTGATGATGGGTGGAGTATCCACTTAAAATGTTGTACATTTCAAAGCTTGACAGATAATTTTATCTAGAAAAATTATAGCAATATAGAATTTGTCTTGACTCTTCACTCTTCAATGAACTCAAAGTCATAGGTTTCCAGTGATTGAGTTCCTTGATGATTTGCACCATAGATATATCATTGGCTTATTGAAAGACAATACATGTGTCATAATTATCTGGATGTGAAAGAGAATATGGTATTCAATATCCATCCTAATAATCCTTTTAACATAGAAACATTCTTCAATAAACTCTTCTGACAAAGATCTAATGCCCACACCAAATCCATTCACTTGAAAATTGCATTCTCAATCTTGGACATATGGGTTGAATTTTTTAATTCTCAACAATATGCATGGACAAATTGGTTTAGGAGATAAAATCCAAACCTAGTAGAAAAATTAAATTCCATAAGCCCCTGCAAGTGTGTTTGGCCAAGGATTATGTGAGAACACTATCCCTGTTATGAACCAAATGCTCAAAATATCATAAAATAATAGAGGTACACACCCTGTACATAATTTCAATGTGGAGCACAACTCCAAGATAGATAATTTACTCAATAACTTCTTAAATAATAGGGGAACCCCCTCCAAATAACCAAATACCATTCATACTTCACAATTTTCCTCCCCAATAATGAATACATGATCTCTTATATATAGTTATTGACACTTGCACATGAGGCCCCTTTATCACTAGGCCGGCCCTATTGCATATGTATTTACACATTACATGTACATTTAGGCCCATATATTCCCCCACTTGGGGTCATATCATATACATTTATCCATATATATGGCTCCCTTGGGTCATAACATAGTACCCTCCTTCAAAAAGCTTTGTCCTCAAAGCTTTGCATTTAAAGGCTTCACATGTGATGAAACCAAGTAATATGATTTTATTATGTTCCTACTTTCTTCATTCCATTGTTGATGATCTATCCATCCAAAATCATTTCTTTCCGGTCTTAATCCTTGGTGTCTAGTTGTTGCATAATTTTATTTCCTTTGATTCCATGTATTTTTGTGAAGCTTCTCCAATTTGTAGTGGTTGTTGGTATCTGATAATAGCTTGTTGAAGAGTAGTTTGGTGATGCTTTGTTTCATGAATATTGACAAGTATTCCATATTCTTCCTGCATAATGTTGAAATCGTCCTTCTTGTCTTCCTTGCAATGTTTCTTGGTAATGAGGGTGTCGATACAGTTTCAAATTTGACGATTTTTCTTCACTCTTCACATGCATTTCATCTATATTCTTTTAAGAGACAATGGCATCCTCAATCATATTTTCTTGGTCCTTGATTACTCTAGCCTTGGATATAATACCATCATATTTGGCATGTACATCCTTTAGATGGAGTTCAACTTCTTCAAGTATATTCTGTTGACCTTCTTGAATCTTGTCTTCTTTCTCCTTTTGACACTGCAAGGTGACCCCATCTATCAAATTTTGACGTCCTTCTTCAATTATGGCTTGCATTTATGACTTTACCTCATTCGTATTTAAATACTCCTAAACCTTCTTGCAAATTTCCTCTGGCAGTCTTTTGGTAAATTCTTCTTCCAAGATTCTTCTTTCTTCTTTATTTTCACAATTCTTATTTTATTATTTCAATATATTAACGTCATCCAATATATTTTTATCATGGCTTCCTAATCTACATATCTATTCATCTTTCTTTTTCAAATCTTCCCTTGATTCATCTTTTTTCCACTTTTCTTTGCTAGTCTTTTCTTTCTTTAGGTTCTTAACCTCCTTAATGAGTGATTCATTAAGGGAATTTATCTTAGATAGATCCTATCCCTTATTCTTAATCTCTTCCTTTGCTTCTTTTAATTCATCTTGAATTCTATACATTTCCTCCATTTTTGTATCCCTATTCCATTTATCTTAGAATATTTTTTTAAATTTTTTCCATGTGGAGTGGAGTCTAGTATCTTCATCATGGCTTCTCCACCACTTATGAGCTCCACCTAAAAAGGAAAAAGATAACCCACTAGGACTTATACCAATTCTCATACAATATTCCTTTACCATCCTTAACCATTCCATGGGACTGATTTCATCTTTATCTTCATCTCCACTAAAGTTAGTTATTGGCATTGATTATTAATTGAGGTCGAACCCCAACCCTTAACTTAAAACCTCAATCTATTAAGGATAATGATATTAAAAGTTATAATCCTTGTTCCCATATGGTATTTTATGTTTCCTCTTTCTAATGGCTTTTGAATCAGCTCATTCGTACATTTCAATCAAAAGTTATGATAGTTTTAAGTGAACATACCTTTGAAACCTTCATTTGGAGTTTGTCCTCCTAGATGACCTTCCATCTAATGTATCTCTTCAATTTTAGCCCTTTTGAGGCTAAAATTGTGACTTGTAGAACTATTAAATTTATTCTCTGCAATGTCATAGGTATGCCCAAAATTGGATGTGCCAAGTGGTAGTTATGGTAACTCCCCCACGCCTTGCACATATTTGGCCTTTTCAGTAGAGCACACTTGTACATCGTGCCCCGTGCATAATAATTGATATAAAATTATGAAAATTGTACCCGAAATAATATGGCTTGTCCACTATTAAATGCAACTTGTATCACTCAATTTGAATCCTCTATGAATACATAATGGTTGTTTTAACTAGAACACTTGTTTAAGACTAGTCAATAGGACTAGTCATATACCCTATCTTCCATAGAGTGTAACTACGAAAGTACGACGACCTAGAAGATGGAATTCATATAGAAGGTACTAATATATGTCTTATCAATATCATGCAGGTTTTTCCTTCTAAAGTAGCTCTGAGAAAAATTTATAGGAAAAATTATAAAATGACTTTATTGAGGAAGAAAAACCCTAGGATTGATGCCTTGATACCAAATGTTATGAACCAAATGCTCAAAATATCATAAAATAACAGAGGTATACATCCTGTATAAAATATCAACATGGAAAAAAACTCCAAGATATATAAGTTACACAATAAATACTTAAAGAATAGGGGAACCCCCTCCAAATATCCAAATACCATTCATACTTCACAATTTTCCTCCCCAATAATGAATACATGATCTCTTATATATAGCTATTTACACTTACACATGAGGCCCCTTTATCACTACGCTGACCCTATTACATATGTATTTACAAATTAAATGTACATTTAGGCCAACATATTCCCCCACTTGGGGTCATATCATATACATTTATCCATATATATGCCCCCCTTCGGTCATAACAATCCCCAATCATGTGATCTAGAGTTCTCAAAAATCAATCCCTTAATGCAAAAATTAAATTATTTCTTACCAAGAAAAACCCTAGTTCTAGAGATCATCAAATAAAACATTTTCTATGTAATGGAATCATAAGAGAGGGGTTCCCCTAGTTGTAATCCGATGTCATGAGTCCAACACAATTGATGGTTCAATGATCCAGGTCCAAGTTAGCGTTTTATGGTGAGTTTCAACTCGCTTCTTGAATCCATTTAAGGACACATTGAGAATTTGGTTCTAGGGTATAAAAACCAAAACGAGAAGAAGAATTGAGTTTCATAATCTCCTACAAGTGTGTTCATCCAAGGCCCATGTAAGAACACTATTCAAAATTTTCCAATTTAAAGTTTTCAAAAAATGATGCCTTTAGTGAAAACAATTCATTTCCTCTTTGATCCGGATTTTATGAGAAGAATGAAATGACTACAGATTATTAATAGGTTCTTAACACAAAATAACAAATATACAGTAAAATTGGTTATCTATTCAATAAGGAAATAAACTGAAACTATAAAATGCAGCAGAAACAAGCTTGCTGGAATGGTGGCAGCGTATCTTTGAGAAGAGATGTGACAGATGCGCTCATTTGCAAGAAGATGATTACAATGAGGCTTTGAGGGAATTTTTACAATAAAAAAGAATGTCCAAAACCCTATACATCCAAAAACCTAACCCTAGGAGTTGAAGCACCAAAATTCATGTGGGCCCCGTTTGGGTAAGTTAGTACGTCAACTTCCTAGGGTCGTAACTTTTGCATACAATCTCTGTTTTATGCGTATGATAGTCCATTGGAAATGTATCATAGAGGATATTAATTTTAGGGGCTCAATCATTCCTTTGACTATTATTGAGAAGATTGATCCCGAAAAACCTTCATTTAGGCCCTCAAAATGGCCCCGGAAGTTAAAACTGCTAAAAATAGTAAATTGCCAAAATTGTTAGAAAACTGTTTTGAGCCAGTTGGAAGAGGTGGGTGGCCACCAATATCCATATGTATCAATCCTCCCTCCTTAGGAATAAATGGTATCCATTGCGTTGATTTCCCCCATTAGATGAGGAAATTTTTGCTAAATTTGGCCCTGGGTGAGCCACTTGCCTTGGTGCAGGAGCTACCCTGCTTTGACGACTCGATAAAACTGGATCCTTTGCTGTCGAGTGCCCTTGATCTGTGTGTCCACAATCTAATCACTAGATTCCTATTGTATGCAGTCAGGGTTGATATCTGTTGGTGTCAGCTACTCTGCTACGTCTGAGGTATCCAATAATGGTGGGAAATAAGGGCGAAGGAGATCCACGTTGAACACTGGGTGCAGGCCAAGGAAAGGAAAAATGTTGAGCTAAAAGACATTATCTCTCATGGCCTTGGTGATGGTGTACGGACCATAACGGAGTGGGCGAAGCTTCCGATGGGGTCCTGTAAGGTGTTCTTTTTGCAAGTCCAACCAAAATTTGTCACCCACCTGAAACTTATGTGGCACCTGATGTTGATCATGCCGCTGCTTGTACTTGTCATTGGACTTCTCTAAGATATCCTGAACCTGTTGGTGGATGTGTTGGATCCTCTCAATGAACCAGGTGGCTTTGTCAGCTTTAGTTGGAGTAGGAGATGAGTCGGTCGAGGTGACCACAAGGGGAAGTGAAACATCCATGGGACCTAAGGGTTGGAATCCCAAACCCACCTGAAAGGGGTTGTGGCTGGTTGAGCTATGTAGGGATTGGTTGTAGCTATGTTGGACATAGGGAAGGTTCTCATCCCATGTGAGAGGGTTATTTTAATTATACATGCGAAGGATATGCACAATCATTCGATTGACGACCTCGATTTTCCCATCTGTCTGGGGGTGGAAGGTCGTGGATTTGGTGAGCTTGGTGTCCAACAGTGACCAGAGGCTCAACCAAAATATGTTGAGAAATTGATTGTCCCGATCTAAGACAATGGTTTGTTGTATTCCAAAATGTACCCAGACTCGTTCAAAGAAGAGCTTGGTAGTGGCCTCTGTAATGTTGTTCTTCTTGCAGGCCACCAGAATCACCATCTTAGAAAAGTGATCAACAACCAAAAAAACACAATCATTTCCCCACTTGGTGGATGGGAGGCTCGACATTTAGTCCATTGAGATGGATTCCCATTGCTTATCAGGAGTAGGAAGATGGGTGTATAGGCCGTGTTTCTTAGGGTTTGGTTTGGAAATAGCACAGGCAGTGCAAGACCTAATATAATTGTTGACCTCCTGTCGAAGTTTCGACCAGTAGAAATGTTTTTGTAGCATCACCACATTATTTTCAACGCCAAAGTGTTCTGCCACCCAAATGTAGTGGGCTTCCCAGATCATCTTCGCTCACTCGCTTGATGGAATACATATATGACCTAGACGACATAACAAGCCATCCTGAAGATGGAAATTATCGACAACTGTGTTTCACCAAACATTTGGTAGGTGGTGGCGAAGTCTGGGTGTATCTCGTAGAGTTGGGGCCATCCAGAGGTTTCATGGCCACAAGACTCTAACACCGTGGTGAGTGCCATGACTGGTAGTCTGCTGAGGCAATCAATGACAAGATTGGTGCTTCATGTTTTATACTTGATGTTGAGGTGGAATTGCTGCAAGTATGTGGACCACTTTTGATGGTGATCATTTTTCAATTTTCCTTGTGTTTGCATAACTGCAGTGGCTTATGATCAGTGTGGATGACTGTCTCCTTCCCAAGAATGTAATGTATCCACTGGAGGTAGGCTTGCATAATGGATTACATATATTTTTTGTAAGTAGGGTACTTACGAACAACATATGATTGTGTCTCACTATGATAGGCAATGGGGTGGCCATGTTGAGCGAGAATGACGCCCACCGCATAGTCTAAAGCATCTGTCTTGATCTCATTGGGCTTCTATAGGTTTGGAAGTGAAAGTACTAGGGATAAGTACAAGCACTTCTTCAAATCTTCGAACACTTATTGTTGGGACCGACCCCAAGCAAATTTCTCCTTACCACCACCCCTGGTTATTTGGCTAAGGGCCCATGCAATATGGGGGAATCCCAACACGAACCTGTAGTAGAAATTGACAAGTCCTAGGAAGCTCTAAAGCTCAGTGAGTGTGGTTGGGGATGGCTAGTCATAGATGACTTGGATCTTGGCTAGATCCGCATGTACGCCATGCTGATCAATTATGTAGCCCAATTAATGGACCCTGTCCATGCCGAAGGAGCATTTTTCCAAGTTGGCATATAACTTGTGCTACTACAGGGTGTGCAAAACCTGTTGAATATGTTGCAAGTGTTCGACCCAAGTCTTGTTGTAAATGAGAATGTCATCCAAATAAACCACTACAAAAGTATTGGTGAATGGTCACAGGATATCATCCATCATCCTCATGAAAGTGGTTGGAGTGTTTTTTAAACCAAAGGGCATGACCAACCATTCAAAAAGGCCTTCCTTTGACTTGAAGGCAGTTTTCCATACAACCGTCTGTTCTATTGGGACCTGGTAGTAGCCAGACTTCAAATCAATATTACTGACATATTTGGCCCTCATGAGTTGATCAAGGAGGTTGTCGATTCATGGAGTCGGGTAC
>JASDQU010358356.1:0-11744 GCA_032191745.1 Picea mariana | reverse complement strand
CCCATTCTTATGGATTTTAAGGAATTAACCATGCAATTCGACCAGGAGGGCCAACAATATAAGTTCCAAGGAATCACCACCTGTTCCCCTTAGATCATTAGTTCCCATCGCATGAAATATTTGCTCAAAAAAGGTCATTATGGCATTATTGCCCAACTCCATTCCATACAAGCAAATGAGACACCCTCTGTGTCGTAGGACCTCCAATCCATCCTCTCTAAACATCAAGTGGTATTTTCCAATCCCTAGGGACTCCCTCCTTCCCATGGTGTTCATGATCATTCCATTTCCCTTGTCCCATGAAGCCTTCCTCCCAATATCCGTCCCTATCGTCACCTATTTTCCCAAAAAAATGAAATTGAGAAAATGGTTCAAGAACTACTTAACACTTGCGTTATCCGCCCTAATACGAGCCCCTACTATTCTCCTATGGTCATGGTCCTGAAGAAAGAAGGTTCTTGGTGCATGTATTTTGACTTCCGTGCCCTCAACAAACTCACCATTAAAGACAAATTTCCCATTCTTGTCATTGATTACCTCTTGAATGAATTGAGTGGTGCCCAATTCTTTACTAAACTTGATCTTCGTTTTGGCTATTGCTACATCTGTATGAAAGAGGCATACATTCCTAAGGCTGCCTTTAGAACTCATGAGGAGCACTATGAGTTTTTTATCATGCCCTTTGGCTTGTGTAATTCCCCCTCCACCTTACAAAGCCTCATGAATCATGTCTTTCGTCCTTTCTCTGTCATTTTGTCTATGTTTTATTTGATTCCATCCTCATCTATAGCAAAACCTGGACAGACCATCTTTCTCATGTGGATCGATTTCTCCATCTACTCTCTCAGCACCAACTTTCCTGAAACAATCTAAATGTTCTTTTGGCACCTCGGAAGTCGAGTACTTGGGTCATCTTGTTGGAAAGGACGACGTTAGGGTGGATCCTAAAAAGATTGAAGCTATGCAAGAATGGCCTCACCCAAAGACTCTCAAAATCTTGTGTGGATTTCTGGGCTTAACAAGTTATTATCGCAAGTTTGTTAAGAATTATGGAAAGATTGTGGCACCTCTCACTGCACTCCTTAAAAAGAATTCTTTCACTTGGACTCCAGCAGCTACTCAGGATTTTCAAACCTTGAAGATGGCCATGTGCACCACTCTAGTCCTGGCCCTTCCTAATTTCAAAAAGACCTTTGTCCTAGAATGTGATGCTTCAGGGAAAGGAATTGGCGTTGTCCTTATGCAAGAGGGTCAGCCTTTGGCCTTTACCAGCAAACAACTGTCTGAAATTTTTTTGGGCAAATCAATCTATGAAAAGAAAATGTTGGCTATTCTGCATGTCGTTGATCTTTGGTGCCCTTATCTATTAGGGAAACGCTTCCAAATTAAGACAGATCATCAAATCCTCAAGTATTTTCTGGAACAACACATTTCCTCCCCAGAGCAACAAAAATGGGTGACTAATCTCTTTGGATATGATTATGAGATCATTTCCAAGAAAGGCAAAGTCAATGTGGTTGCAGATGCACTTTCCCAAAAATATGAAGATGAAGGGTCCCTTTTTTCTCTCTCCTTCTTTGTACCAGATTGGCTCTAAGTTGTTCCCCAGGAATGGCTACATGATACCAAAAGTCCGCATCTGATACAACAATTGCATTCCAATTCTCCAATTTCCCCAAGGTACTCTTGGATCCATGATGAGCTTCAATACAAAGTTCATTTGTATTTAAGTAAATAGTCAAAAATTAAATCCATGGTACTTTCTAAGATTCATTCTACACCCACAGCTGGGCACTCCGGGTTTACCAAAACCTATGACAGCGCCAAACGTTCTTTTTTCTGGGATGGTATGAAACAAGATGTTTGTAATTTTGTGGTTGAATGTGATGTGTGTCAACGTAACAAGGGTGAAACATTCAAATCTCCTGGAACACTACAACCGCTTCTGATTCCACCTGCTATTTGGCGGGATATCTCTATGGATTTTATTATAGGCTTACCTAAATTGGGCAATACATCAGTCATCATGGTGGTAGTTGATTGCCTTTCCAAGTATGCTCATTTATGTGCTTTTCAACACCCATTTAAAACATCCATTGTGGCTCAACTTTTCATGGATCAGGTCTTCAAGCTTCATGACATGCCGCATTCTATTTTTTTTTATCGCGACCCAACTTTGACTAGCAATTTTTGGCAAGAACCGTTCAAGCTAGAAGGCACCCAATTGCATCTCAGCACAACTTATCATCCCCAGAATGATGGTCAAACTGAAGTTGTCAACAAGTGTTTGGAAACATATTTGAGGTGTTTTGCATCGAAAAATTAAAATTAGTGGGCTCAATGGTTACCCCTATTTGAATGGTGGTACAACACTTCATACCATACAACTACCCGCATGACTCCTTTTGAAGCAGTATATGGAAAAAATCCACCTTCAGTTCTCTCATATTTACCAGGTGTCTCGAGGGTCCAGGCGGATGACCAAATGCTTACATTTTGAGAGGCTATTCTCTGTACCCTCAAAGAGAATTTGGTCATGGTCCAGAATCGCACGAAGCAACAAGAAAATCAAGGTTGTTCTGAACGTCAATTTGTAGAAGAGGATCAGGTGTTTCTTTGATTGCAACCTTACAAGTAGAATTCCCTCAAGGTTGACCATTGTCAGAAGTTGGCACCCAAATTTTATGGTCGTTATACCATTCTCAAGCGTGTGGGATAGGTGGCCTATCAGTTAGCTTTGCCCAATCATTCTAAGCTACATCCTATTTTTCATGTTTCATGCTTAAAGAAGGTGATTGGAACTAAGTGCCAAACTCAAACCAACCTTCTCGAGTTGGACAAAGAAGGATCCATTTGGCTACAACCACAACCAGTTTTGGACCAGCGTGAGCATTGCCTACGTCAGTGAACCATCTAGGAAGTGTTATTCTAGTGGAAAGATACAACCCAAGCAGATGCCACTTGGGAACCAACTACCATTATGTAGTAATTTCCACATCTCAAGCCTTGAGGATAAGGATGTTTTTAAGGGGGTGGACATGTTAGGAACCTAGCCCCTCACGTAGGTATAATAATATATTCCGATGTAATAAAGGTCAATATCAATAAGGCCTAGCAATAAGGAAGAATAAGTCGAATGTAAGAAGACCTAATAGAAGCTTCCAATTCTAAAAGGATCTTCCTCTAGATGGCTCTTTTGATAGACATATTTAGTATAGATAGGATTCGAGGGTATGCAAACTTTTTCCTTGAATATTATTGTAATAGAGCTTTGATCGAATGAAGGTTTCCCCCTCGAAGAGGAAAGTGAACATTTCTCTCAGTAATCAAAGTGCTCTTTTTGGTGTTATTCTGGTATCATTTTGGTATTATTGTGGTGTTGTTATGGTTATATTGTTGTTCATCTGCCATTTCTAGCATTGTATTTCTTTTCTGCATACTTTTATATATGGAATATTACAAATATCTACTTCCTTGATCCGAATATGGTGATAACCAGAGAAAAGATCCAATTTGGTGAAGAAACAAGCACCCTGAAGCTCATCCAATAGATCATCAATGACATGAATGGGAAACTTATCCTTAGTGGTTAATTTATTAAGGGTGCAAAAATATGGACACATGTGCATTTTAGGGGTGCCATGTGGCACCTCCCTATTGGGCCATGTGGCATCCACTGATTTGTCCACTCGTTCAATGACGTCACCTCCACATCATCTCATGACACGTGGCACCTTCCGGGTGGTGCCACATGGTGTCACCTAGGGTGCCATGTGGCACTTTTTTACTTGTCCACGTGGTGCCCTAAAAATTCCAAATCTGAGTGACATGTGGCAGCCTCTAGTGCTTCCACGTGGCATGCTGATGTCATCATGACACGTGTCACTCTCTATGCTTGCCACATGGCATGATGATGTCATCATGACACATGTACTCTCTATACTTGCCACGTAGGTTGTATGGACGTTGATGTCATATGTACTGATGCTGACATCAGCAGTACGGATGTTGACTCATCCATGTTGAGTGGGCTAGGTTGACCAACACTTTGACCGTTTATATATTTTGATCCGTAACTTCGTTTGACGAGACATTTGTGCCATTAGAAATCTTGCGACGTGCTCTTTGCGATCATGTTAGTTTAATTGAGTTTTGGGAACTTTGAATTTTTCCCTTTCTCTACCTGTTGAGGCCATTTTGAGCCTCCTGGGACACTTCTAAAACTTCTGTGATGTTCCCAAGATCCATCTGAATCGCGCCTCCCAACAGAGAGGAATTTTGGTCCCCAAAATTCATTACATTAAGTTTCATGTCCACTGGACTTACAATAAGAAACCCTTACACAAACTACCTCACAAGGCCTAACAATATCAACATGTGCCAGAAAAAGAAGTTATATCAACAATTATCACTTTTACACAATACCCTCCTACGGGGTCTGAATCACAACATGTGATTTACAAAGATGGCCACTCTCGACTAACTCAAGGATTTTTTCCATTTGTTCAACCATTTTGTTGAACATGTCCTCTAATTTTTCCTTTCTCTGGTAGTTGGCATTCTCCTTGTGGCGGATTTTCTTGCAACACTGTCTGGTTGGCTATCTCCCTCAGAGATGTCTTCTTGGTCTTCTTCTCTCTCTTTGGATGTATATCTGGATGTAAGGCCCAACAAGTGGCCTCATGATGCCCATCTCTGCTACAATGGATGCAGTATCCTTTCTCCTTCAGAGGTGCATTCCCTGTGCTCTTTTCAGTGTGTGGAAATCAATCTGCCATCCTCATCCTTCTTCTGGTTGCCATAACCTTCCTGCATAAGGATTTTCTCTTCCAACATTGGGATATTTTGTGGTTATTTGATCCACAAAAAGTGCATGGTCTTTGATGCCAAAAGATCTGTTTTATATGATTAACATGCTTATAATCAAATGGCATTTTAGGGTTTTGATATTTCTTATACCTCAGGGAGTTTCCTCTAGAGTCAGACTGGAAAGAAGAGTTAGTATCAACTTTGTCATTGTGACGCTCATCTCTCCCTGGAGATGTTTCGAATCCTTGATCATGAGAAGTTGTGCTCTCGGCCTGCACTGAATCAATTTCATCTCTTGATGAACTGTTGACCTATGGAGTCTTAGTGACTGTCCTGGTGTCTTCTTCTTGAATTCTTTTGGAGATTTCTCCAACATCCTTTGGGACATAGCCTATCCCAGAATATTGAGGCCAAACCACTACCTCGATGGGATCCAAAATACCTTGGCCATTGGTTCCAAGGCCTCCTCCTTCATATCCCATTTTTCTCATCAACTTCAAGCCAATGCAAGAAGCATGTTGTTCAAGGATTTCAAAACAATCATCAACATTAATCAAGAAAGGAACTACACATGGTTTATTTACCTCTACCTCGGATTGAGACCTTTGGTCTGCTTCTTGAGATGTGTCCATTTGTTCCTTGTGGGAAGAATCGTTGGAAGATGCTTCTAGGAATCCTCCTTGGTTTATGGATGCATGTAGGTCATCTTCATTTTCTTGAAAAAGTGTGCATGCATTTGCACTGTCATGCTCACACCCATAACTGGTGAAGTTGTCGTGGTCACAAGATGTTATTATCACCATCTCATTCATAGAGCCTTCCTCTATCTGTATCTTCATGGCTTGCAACTGCTCTTGCAACCTTTGGTTCTCTTCTTCTGCAACATGCAACAATGTCTTCAATCCAGCATTATCTGCTTGAAGCATTTGGTTGATCTCTTGAAGCTCATCAAACCACGATTGTTCTGGTGACCTTGCCATCCTTAGCTCCAACACCTGCAATCGGTATCAAGCCTGCTCTGATACCACATGATCTAATTCTGGAGGTGATAAGTTTCCAATAATTGGTCGTTTCTGTCACTCCCTCAAAAGGGTCAGTTATAGATCGTTTTATTTGAAGTAAATGAAACCTCTTTAGTTTCCCTTATGTGTTATATGTCATTCTTGCATTTAACATCCTATGTGCTTAAATTCATTGAAAAACAACATAAGAACATAATACATATAATGGATATGACACATCCCTTGATAACAGAGTTCACCCGATGTGGGATACCTCTCTGAGTCATGCTCCAAATCCTGGCTGCTTTATTCTCCTCGTTGTAATGATGTCTCTCCTTTACAAGTTGTAAGGCCAAAGTCCCTTCTCAGTGACGACAACAAGAGATCGGAATGTGATCAAGAATGTATACAACTTGACAAGTTCTCATACTCATGAGGCATCCATGATGCTGACATGGACATCATTCCCACATACTCAATACATAAAAAGAGGAAGAATAAAATATGACCCCCATCAACATGGAGCCATCAAAAGCCTTAGATTTGTTTCTCATATCCAAGCATAAATATGTAGCCCATACAAAGATCCCGAAACCACGAGATTCATAACTGCTTCATTGGCCACTTATCATGCAAGTGTCATAATTTCTCTATCACATGTAACTAATTGGTTTAATGCGAAAGAAGAGAAGAAAGAATAGATAGAAGGAATAAGTTGATCTTGTTGCCTTGCTACAACCTCTCTATGCTCCTTCAGACTTGTAACACACATGTTATGCTGCAACATTTAATGACAAAACAACATTATGAAAAGCATGCTTACATTGGCTTCTCCAAAACTTAGCTTGCTGATATGAAGCTCTGCTGCAAAAACAATCCTCGCAATTGGATTTGCATTTCCGAATTACCTAAAAACGACTGTCGAATCATCTTCATCCGAGTCGGACACTTTCAAGCCCAAGAGACACCTTTGCCTCAGTTATCATGCCACTGCCTCTGCAATAAATGACTCATTCTGTAGTTAATCTATAAAATCTTTGCTTAGATCAGAAAACTAACACCACCACTGTGTCTGTGGCATCATTTTACCTAAGAATGACTGTCTCCATGCCTTGATCCGAGTTAGACACTTTCAGGCCCAAGAGGCACCCTTACCTCGGTTTGCATGCCACTATTCCTGCAATAAATGCTGAGAAATATCGAAATGTGTGCCAAAATCCATACCAGGATGTACATTCCATACGAGTCTGTATGGATGTGCTCAGACTCCTCTATCGTGCTCTGTGTGTGTGTCGAATGCACTTGTTGTCCAGAGCTTTGAACTGAAGGGCCCTTCTTATACCAATTTTGGGCGATTTTGTAATAAATGAGGTGGTTGGTGTAGCAGTTATCGGAGGATAAATTAAGCCATAGGTTGGCAGAGGTCCCAGGTTTGAATCCCACAGGCCTCCCCTTTTAGCAAATGGTTATAACCATTTTGGCACACCCTGCCAAATTTGGCGGGTGACCACTAAACTGGCAGAATATGCTAGAATGGCAGTGAGTTTAGCGGAGACTCTTGCTATTTTTGGCGCACAGTTGGTGGATGGATACATTTAACGATGGAGGAATATGCCACTAAAATGGTGGAATCGCCGCCATATTTGGGGGGGTATTTTAATATATATATTTTTTAATTTTGGTCACGGGGTGTTATTGTGCATTTGGGGGGTGCCACATGGCACCTCCCTATTGGGCCATGTGGCATCCACTGATTTGTCCACTTGTGCATTGATTTCACCTTGTGACATGTGGTGCCTTCTTGGTGGTGCCACGTGGCACTTTTTGACTCTTCCACGTGGCACCCTAAAAAGTCCAAATCTGAGTGACACATGGCAGCCTTTGGTGTTTCCACATGGAATGATGATGTCATCATGACACATGTCACCCTCTCAACTTTCCACATAATCTATATGCACACTAATATCACCCATACTGATGTTGACGTCAACAGTACGAATGCTGACTGGGCTAGGTTGACCAA
Organism: Picea mariana; assembly: GCA_032191745.1. Lineage (NCBI taxonomy): Eukaryota > Viridiplantae > Streptophyta > Pinopsida > Pinales > Pinaceae > Picea > Picea mariana. The sequence goes on along the minus strand of JASDQU010358356.1, from coordinate 3,911 downwards.
AACTTTGACCGCTTATATCTTTTAATCCGTAACTCTGTTTGACGAGCCATTTGCGTCGTTAAAAATCTTGTGACACGCTCTTCGCGATCATGCCATTTTAATTGAGTTTTGGGAACTTTTAATTTTTCCCTTTCTCTGCCTATTGAGGCCATTCTGAGGCTCCTGGGACACTTCTAAAACTTCTGTGATGTTCCCAAGATCCATCCAGATCAGATATTTGAATATCTTCTTCAATGCCATAACATGTGATTCCTTCGGTGTTGCTTGAAACCTTGCAACTTTTCCAACTGCCTGCATCACATCTGGTCTATACATTGTCACATAAAGTAAGTTGCCAATCATTGATCTATAGAGTCTCTGATATGCATCCTTAGAATCATCATCCTTAACTTGCAACTGGTCTGCATAGGAGTACTCACGGGTTTGCAATTTTCCATTCCAAACTTCTTTAGCATCTCTCTAATATACTTATTCTGGGAGATGAAAATAGCTTTATCACAATGACATATCTATAATCCAAAAAATAAAGTCAACTCACCAAGAAAGGACATCTCAAACTCATTTTGCATGTCTTTGGAAAACTTCTGATTCATTCTGTCATCATCGCTTCCAAATATAATCTCATATACATAAAATTCAATTATCAATATATTGTCTCATTTCATTTTTATGTAGAGACTATTTTTTGCATTTCCCTTCTTGAATCCTTGTTGTTGTAGACACCTATCCAGTCTTGAATACCACGCTTTGGGGTTCTTCTTGAGTCCATATAATGCATTCTTTAATTTGCAAACATAATCTTCCCTTTCTGTTAACATAAATCCTTCAGGTTGTTCGATGTAGACTTCTTCTTCTAACTCTCCATTTAGAAATGTTGACTTTACATCCATCTGATATACCTTGATTCTCTTGGAACATGCATATGCTAAGATCAATTTGATTTCTTCCATCCTGGCAACTGGGAAAAATGTTTCTTCAAAATAAATACCTTCAACCTGAGTATATCCTTTTCATACTAATCTTTCTTTGTTCCTGGTTACATGTCCATCCTCATTTAGTTTGTTTATGGACACCCACTTTGTACCAATAATATTCTTGTTCTTTGGCCTTGGAATTAGTTCCTATGTTTCATTCTTCTCTATCTAATCCAATTGTTCATCCATAGCTTTGATCCAATGTTCATCTTTGTTGGATTCTTCAAAACTTCTCAGTTTAACTGTGGACAACAATGCTAGGTGCCTCTATTCTAGTGAAAGTATTTTTCTTTGGGTTTCAACTCTTGCATCATTATTCCCAATAATTTTTTCTGGTGGATGATTTTTTTGCACTCATCATCTAGGTGTCTTTGGAGGTACCTAAATATCTTGTTGCTCATCTTCTTTCTATGCTTTTGGTTTCTCTTATTCTTCATCTACTTCTTCATCTACTTCCTCTTCTTTCAACTCTTCTTCGTCATTATACTCTTCTGGATCTTTGATTCCTTCTTTGTTCTTTCATCCATCTGTCTCATCAATCGTTACATTGATGCTTTCCACTATTTTGTAGAGTCTTAGATTGAAATGTTTGTATGTTATTATTTTGCTTGAGTACCCAACTAGTATGCCCTTATCAACTCGAGGGTCAAATTTTCCAAGCTTGCCATCTTCTCTTTTGATATATCATTTGCTTCCAAATACTTTGAAATGCTTCAAATTTTCTAGTCTCCCTTTCCATATCTCGTAGGGATACTTATCATTGTTATTTCTAATCATTCCTTTGTTCAAGATATGAATTTTTGTATGTACTGCTTGTGCCCAAAAGATGTCACCCAACTTGGAATATTTCAACATGGTTCTGACCATTTCCTATACTATTTTGTTCTTTCTTTCGACAAATCCATATTGTTGAGGATTCCTTGTTGCTGATAATTGCCTTTTTATTCCATGTTCACCACATAATTCCATGAATTCTTTTGATGTAAATTATCCTCCATTATTTGATCTCAAACACTTGATCTTCAACTCTGTCTCCATTTCAACCATCTCTTTGTATATCTTGAAGTGTTTGAAAGATTTTGACTTCTTTTTGAGAAAGAAAAATGTTGTCATTCTTGTGTAGTCATCAACCAATAGCATAAAGTACTATTTGTTGGATTACTGAGAGGGGGGGGTGTGAATCAATAATGAGCAATTTTATCAATATTAACCACAGTTTATTTTTCAACAATATTCAGTAGTTTATCTTTAGAATTCCATAGATCATCAACAGTATAATCATAAACAACATCACATCACGATAGATACACAATACACCATAATTTACGTGGAAACCCAAATAGTAGAAAACCACATAATGTTTTTCTTATATATTTATCAAAACAAAACATTCATTGGAAGAACCTACTTCTCTTTCTCTATCTATAACTGAAAGGAAGCTCCAAACCCTAATTCTTAGGATCTAACCTGAAGGAAGGTACAACTCCTTGATTCTCTAGCTCCAACCAGAAGGAGGCTAGAACCCCCTAATTTCTTCGGCTCCAACCGGAAGGTGGATAAAACCACCTATCCTTGCCCCGTCCTACCTCCATAAAATATAAATGTAGACCAATTGTCACTATCAAAAACTCTGTCACTGCCACAATTATGTCACTGTCACCGTCATTGTCTCTATCACTGTCACTCTGTCACTGTCACTGTCTCTGTCACTGTCTCATCAACCTGTATCTAATCACCAACCAACTAAACCTATACCATACCATGCATCAAGTGTATACCAATATACATACTATCTCATGCATCAATCTTGAACCAAAAGACGCATCAACAATGAATAGTGAGTCATGAACTGGAGAATCAACCATGTATAACCTATATCATGTACCACACCATCAACCATATGCAGATATGTACCATGTCATCAATGAAGCATCTCAAAGAAAAAATGCATGTCCCTTATGCATATATCACCATACAATATGAATATCCCTCAACAATGTATAAGGAGCTCAAAGATATGAATTATAAGAACCATATCATATTTTGTACCAGGCATAAGAGTGCTCCTCACTCATCCAAGAAACCAGGATATACCATATCCAATTACCAAATAAACCATACCAAGAATGCCTCAAGAACTCACCATATAATAGCAACCATCAAAACAAGCATATAACCATACCAAAACTTGTGTAGTTGACCTAAACCTGTAAGATGTTGATGTGTAGACTTGCTTCAGACTTTAGGGACCCGATACCAACATTTACTCAATTCTTCAAGTTCCTTGCTAGACAGACATAGGGAAACCTACAAGTGGCTCACTAGAAAGGTATGGACTAACCCATGAGTACCAGCCAAATTAGGGTTTTACAAAAACTGTAATATTCTGCAACTCCAAAACTCTCTCTCTTTTCTTGCACTTTCTCCACTACCTCAGACTTGTCGTCGCATTCACCAAAAGACCAAAATAGACCATAGCAAAATCACTAGTTCACAAGATAGATAATCAATTAATAAGTGTGTGAGTGTGTACTTGTGAATGACTCCTTGAGGTGTATTTATACCAATGCTACGTAACTCCCTTCCTTAATTTAGGGATTCTAGGGTTTTCTTGTTACAACAACTTTACCCCTTTGACTAGTTGACTTGTAACTAACTAGGGCTTCTTAACCACTCTTCAGGGCCTCCAACTTCACAAGGAAATATCTCCCTAACCATGAGGAGCTACATGGTGTTTCAATATCACCGAAAATGACACGATAAGTACTATCCATCTATGAGAGTCATTCCTGCATTTATATTTTCCTTTATGTTCATATTCCTCATTCAACTTTGGGTACTGAAACCATACCATTGGGGCTTCTTCAAGGGTTGACATTAGTGACAACCAAACTATCAACAATCTCCCCCTTTGGAATTGATGGAAACACTTAGGAA
>JASDQU010358352.1:0-11917 GCA_032191745.1 Picea mariana | reverse complement strand
ACATGCTTGGATATGCATATAACATGCCTGTGAACTTAGAATAGTCTATTATTATGAGATAATGATTGAGTATGACTAATGATGGATTATGTATTTAGGAAAAATGATATAGTAGGGTTAAAGATGTGGATATTTCTATTGCTTATGATTTCCATCTAGGTGAAGACCCATGAGGGTGGTAGGAATGGTGATCAAAATGATGAAGGAGGAAGTCTGTGAGATTCCACAAATATCAGTTGGTCAGATAGAAACAAGTAGGTTGATAACAACCAGGCAGGTATGCAGTTAGTTGTTGTTGATGCATAAATGTTGAAGGGGGTTGAGGTAAGAATTCCCTCAGTTAATTTTTAGTATTTAAATTGATATGTAATGGACAAGGGCCTAGAGTATGTAAGTGTTGTTGATGCTAGAATGCATTTATATAAAATTTCAGTTACATATTATGTTATGATTGGTTATGGGATCATAACCAGGTTGATTCAGGAGACATACTCCTTCTATAACAATGGATATCCATAGATCTAGTCATGTGTGAGACCATAATATGGTTGGATATCGAAGGGCTATAGCTCTATGTGACTGCTCAATGTTATATATTGTATATCTGATGTTTTTATTGCAATCTCTTTGCCAACACTGAAGAGAACTTAAGGATTATATCCTTGGTGTTGTGTTTGGGTGGGAAAAGGAAGGTAACCAAATAGTTAGGAAAGTAGTACGAAGTGTGTGTATGATGTGTTGAGTCGTTGGCCAGACCTTCCAACTCATCATGGTGGAATGCATGACATAGTTATGTGGTATTATGTAGTCAATAAATGGATGCATTGTGTAGATGTGGCCATGGGTATTGGCACATTGATGGTTATCTTATTAATTGTTGCAATATGAAAAGTCTGTGTGACTGATAATACATGTGTATGTAATGATGAGTTCATTCCAATTGACAGTTGGATTAATAGAAGTAATTGAATTGTAGTTGTAAACAATTCTGAGAACACTTTGTGATTTTGTTTTGAATCATTGCCATGAATATATATATATATTGTACGTGAGATATTGACAATTTGTTTGGCTAAGGAATGTTGAAATTGCAGGAAGAAAGGGTCTTGGATATGGTAGTGTTGTAATCCCATAAAGAAGACTGATGCCTATTTCTGCAAGAGCCAAATTATTATGAGAAGAAGCTCATGTCTGGAAATTTTATTTTTCCTATATAAAACAGTTTTGGGAATTATAATTTAATAAATTACTGACAAATTGTTTTGGATGAATGTAAATCGAGAAAATTGTAGGTAGGATGGTCTTGAATATGGCAGGGATGTAAKCCCATAAGGAAGAATGATATCTACAGCCACAGAGCCAAACATTATGAGAAATAAGCCTATGCTTGGAAAATTTTTGTTTTCCTRTACAAAACAGATTTGACATTTATGATTGGAAATGGTTATAAGGATATCTCATGATGACTGCATGTGTATAATACATATGAGATGTTGGATATGCAAGGTGGAAAGCATGGAAAAGGATATTGTTGGGACATGAGGACCTTGTGGTAAGCCACGATCAMCCTAGAATATGTTATGCTATGGTAACACAAGCCAGAGAGTCGCATCAACTGTAAGAATTGATAAAGTCTCTAGAAAGCCTTGGTTAGGAAAGATGACTATATAGCAAAGAAGGGGATGCCTGAGCCTGGGCCTGAAAGGTGAGTGACCACAATGAAGATGAGACTTTGATAKCTCTTGATTGGGGTCATGCACACAATGGATATGTCAAAGGRAAACAATGATCCAAGTTAACGAGACAACTATATGGATGCAGATCTATGAACCACATAGATAAGTATTGTATTGGATTATGAAAATTTACTCTTAGATTATGAACAAAAATAAAAAATTTATGCACAAATTGTGAATTGACATGCTCGCTGATTTGAAATGTTGTAGGAAAATGATGAATGTTGAGGATCTAGAAAATTACCAAACTATGAGGGAAAATAAGAAAGTGATGCTGGAGCAACTGAATGCCAAGGGAATAGAATGAAGAATGTCTAATGGACTTGTTGTAGCTGGAGTTCTGGAAGCCACAACTCTAAAACTTCCTTGCCGAGTGTACTGAAGCCCTGTAGAGAAGTTGAACATCTTGAGGGACTACATGGTAGAGAAATGGGTTCATTTATTTTGGTTGTGCAGGGATGAGAGGGAAGGAGAGCTTGTTGGTTGGAACTGCTACTAGAAATATAAATTTTAAATATCATTATACATGTTTTGGGTCAGAATGCCTATGCATACATGTTTAATTTTAGGCCAAAGTGCCTATGTATATAAGATTAGGATGGATTGCATGTGTGGATTAAGGCCAGAGGGCCTGAATTTATAATGTTAATAACATTGGAATGGTGTTGTGCATTGAGGATAGTGCCAAAATAAGGGGAGGGGGATGTAACATGTCGGTTCTAATCCTTATGAACTATAATGTATTATGTAAATATGACTTAGGCTGGTGAGATGGTAAAGTTGAAAAAGGGCCAGAGTGCCTAGAAAATGTAATAGTTCATATACTTTAATAAAATACACCGCTGGCTGCAAGACCGATAAGGACAAAATAGATAGGGGGCTATGATTCCACGAGAGAGGGGGCTTGAGGGGCTAAGTCTTATTTTTATTATTATTTTATTTACCCATAATTGATTTTATGTAGAAAAGGGGTTACATGAGCTTCTTGGGGGAGGCCATGTGGTTCTTGATTTCCAAGTAATTATATAAACCCATCTTTGGTTTGGGTGGGGGTTCACTTGTTCTTATTCATTCATTGTTACACCTTTCCGACTCTTCATTTTTTGGGAGCCTCACTCTTGCTGCATTCATGTGAACTTGGTATGAGCATGGATATGAGTGGCTTGGGGTGAAGTTAGGGGGTCATTCTTCCCCTGGTCTGTCTTCTTCCCCTTGTTCTCTTGCTCTTCTTTCCTCTTCACTCATTGTTGCTAGTTCATATGCTCTTGGGGTGAGCATGGAAACAAATGGTAGGAAGAGGAGAGACATTGATGAATGGCTATAATAATTATTGATTATTCCAGGAGGGAATTGATGCCTATGTTCATGATCTTGATGGAAGTTTGGATATAAATATCCACAATTGCAAGTTGTGAGAGTCCCAGCAGGGAGATTCTTAACCAGAAGCATTGGAGCCTTGGAAGGAGATGGAAAACCTAAGGGAATGCGTGGCAGAGAAGGGGGTCCATTCTCTTGGGGTTGTGCAGGCTAGGTAGAATAGAGATGGTGTACTTGGATTGCTATGAGTGTTGAAATGCCTGTGATAGCTTGAGTCCTGAGAGGCCTATTAGTTATGAGACTGATGATATTTCGGATGGAACTATCCACAACTGAGAGTCCTTGGAGTTTCCAGTAGGGAGATTTATTGACCAGTAGCACTGGAGCCCTAGAGAGAAATGGAATAGCCTCAGAGACTACATGGTAGGGAAAGGTGTTCATTTCTTGGTGTTATGTAGGCTGAGGGGGAAAGAGAGATGGAAATTAGGATTTGTTGTGAGGTTGGGAAACCTGAGAGATACTTAGCCAACTGTTTTTTGTTTAGACTTGGCCTAGGACCCATCCTTATGGATTCATAACCCTGACTCGGGGGTGACTCACTATTGAGAGTAAATGAACATCAATGTCTATGGTTGGGAGGAACATCCTTGGTCTGTAGCCAATTGGTGAATGTTTACTTGCAAAGATAAGTGCTCTCTGTGTTTTTTGTGTAATGTTTATTTCCACTGTGTATTTAATTATCTATGATATATGTATTTTTATTGTGCCTGTCTTCTAGCTATTTGTTGTGCATGGCACATTGTTTATCTCTTTTATGTTGTGGCATGGATCTTATCTTATGCATGTGGTGTGCATACTTCTAACATTGTTGATAAGTCCTTTGTTTTTGAGATAATATTAGAGAACTGAGTCTTGGGACTGCAGTGTGCCCCGCCTGCTGGTGGTTGGGTGTGTTGCAGCCTATTTAAGTGGCGTAGCCTGGCCTGTGGTGGTTGGGTATGTTACAGAAAAGAACTGCTATAAACCATTCTTGGTGCTATTGATCTTTGATATGGAAAGTTAATCTACCAATCGCATCCTTAAATATCTGGTCATAATCTAATACCGACTCTTTTTGTACTTTTTTGATCTCCTTCAATTCTATGATGTACTCTGAATCCGAATTTGGCTTCTTGAACACCTTTAGCAGTTATTTCTTGATTTCTTCCAAAGTCCTGGCCTATCCAGTAGGCGTGGTGCTCTGTAACTTCATATACCATACTAGTGAATGACCTCTAAATGTTTTCACTAACTGCACAATCTTCATAACTTCATCTTGTACATTCTTTGTGGCCCAAATCGTCTCGCAAACAAACAAGTGTTTCTTTGGGACCTCTGACCCAATTCCTTGGAACTCAGGAAACTTAAGAGTATTATCCACCCTGGACATGTTGTTTGGTGTAGTCCCTCCTCTTAGTTATGTTGGTTGAATCTAATTCCAACTCTGTACATTACTCCACTATTCTGGCTGCTACTACTCGATCCTCCTTGGATAACTACAATTACTTTTGACAAATTTCAAACGTTATTTCTGATTATGGTGACACACATGGGGTCGTGGATTCGACACAGGATCCTATATAAGTAGGACTTGTTGGCTCTTCTATTATTGGAATGGAACATAACTCCTCATCTTCTCCTACTAGGTATGATACCTCCATGATTCAGACTATTGTGCAATGTTATCTCCCCTCTGGCTCACTACACGACTCTCCTTTCTCAGCCCTAGTATTTTTCCTCTTGTACATCCTCCCTCTGTGCAACTTTCCAAACTTGTATCCTTCCTTTGGTATATCCTCTTCTTGCATCCAAAGTCCCTCCCTGCATATTTCATGTCTTCCTTCCTTCTCTTAGACGATACTCCTTTCATCACCTGGTTCCCCTATGTGCGCGAACCCCTTAATAGTTAGATTTCATTACTATTACGTGTTTTTCACATAATAACATCTTTATCGACATGCTTAATGATTTCAAGAACCTCCTGCGTGGACCTCTGGAAAACTCCCTTTCTACGACACTGTATGATTGAATACAATCTATTGCAAACTCTGAAACATAACCACCTAGTATGCTATCAAACCAAAAATCAACTACTCGAGTAGTTGGGTTACTTACCAAATTCAACTTTCTTACCAATTCAGGAGTCCAATTCCTCGGTTTTGCAATGTTGTGCCTTCCATTTTTCTCCACTAATATTTCTAGCCACTCTGTTAGAATAACTAGAATTTTTCCAAAGAATATTTCATGTTGATTTGTGAACACATACCTTTGCAACCATTTTTTTTCACTCATCTAAGGGCTTCTGTTCTCTAGTCATGCAAATTCTGGTTCCTTTCTTTCCAACCATTCTGAGATCTCCTTCTTAGTTGATCTCCAAAGCATCCCCTTAATCACAAAGTCATTTTCCCGACAACATAACCATTTGTTGGCACTATTCTGTGTGTGGGTTGTAAGACCCAAGATTCAGTTGATCTGAGATCAACAAAACCCACTAGAAAATGGCCCCTTTGTCATCACCTTCTTGTGTAGATGAAGTCTCACTTGAGGTATCTATTGGGACTACGAGAAACCAACTTCTCTAGTAGTAAGGGAATGCGAGGAAAAAATTCAGTTCATTCTTCCTTATTATGTTGTGCGCATAACTTTGTTCTATTCAATTATTAACTTACTCATGATTATAATTCCTATACTTAGCATATTCCAGATTACTACATAGATTTGTTACTATCACAGTCATGAATCATTGCACCATACTTAACTATCCTATGAATCTATTATACGATGCATGCAAATAGTATCAACTGCTAAACATTCATTTATTCCTTCTTCTCATCCATCAACTACTACATTCAAGAACTTTGGAACTCAGTATCAATCAATAGACTATAACATCATAGCCTATCATAACCGAACTTCATTAGAACATTACCTAAATGAACCCCTAATCTCCCAACCCATTACATATTTATACAAAAAACTAGGGAAAAAACCCTAATCTATTCATCCCAAAAATATCCCATTACAATGCATGGCCAGCTCAGTTAACTGGTTGTTCAATGAATTTATTCTTCTTTTCAACCTTCATGCTACTTTTCTATTGTTCTTCTATTTATAGAATGTCGGGCTATCATCCTCATGTTATGCTTTATTTCCTTTGTTTATTCTTATGGTTGTGCATTATCTTCCTTCTACGCACTTTATTGTTGGATGTGCCTCAACTACACGCTCTCTATATTTATTTCTTCTTCCGTGCTCTTTTCCTATACTTTGGATTTTTCCTCAAAAATTTATCAAAAACTACAAAATTGTTTCCAAGACTTCATGTCCAACACCTGGCAGTACGCTAAGGGTGACTTGGTCCTTCTTTATGACCAAGCTAAGGAACTTATGGGGACATGGGATTTCAATCCCATGTGGCACAGTCCTTATATCATGAGACATGTCCTTGAAAAAGGATCCTATGAGTTAGAGGATTATGAAGGGAACGTGTTGAAAGAGCCTAGAAATGGCATCTATTTCAAGAAGTATTATGCTTGATCCCTCCAACTYGAGTATGATATTTGTATATTATTGTACTTTAGTGTATATATTTTTCTTTTTGTTATTTTKTGTCGTCGGTTTTCTTAATGAGTTTCCAYTTGGTTGGAAGATGTCAATGGAATCATCGGTGTTCTTAGGATTCACAAATGGTGCCAGTATTCATACTCAAAACATAGATTTCGTTGCTTGGGTTATCTATTCACCTGAGGGACAGCTAGTGTCTTCAAGAGGCATTTTTMTAGATCCATTGAAGAACAATGTGGATGAGTATAACACCATTATAGAGCTATTACGTGATGCCATTTTGCATGGTGTTCAATATTTAGAGGTTTTCATGGAATCCCAGTTAGTTGTGTGTCAATTGAATGATAGGTATCAGGTTAGGGATCCTACATTACTCCGACGCTTCCTTTGGGTATGAATTTTGGAGCAATATTTTTATTTCATTACTTACAATCATATCCCTAGAAGTTCTAATCAAGTATCTGATGCATATGCTAATTACATTTTATATTGTAATTTGTCACATAGTTAAGTAAATGAAACATACATTCATACATTTATACATTCATCCATTTCAATATATATAAGTAAAACCAAAGACCAAAAGTTTTTGTACTTTATACATTGAGCTCAAAAAATATGGTATCATAGTACAAAATTGGTCTTATATCCTTCAAAAACATATATATGGTTGGTACATCAAATGAACATGGTGTCTAAGCCTGTGGTCCTGGGTGTGTGTCACGATAGCACACTACAACCTACAACCTGAACAAACCTACAACCTGCCTCTGCATAGCCTCATGCAGATCCTCAACATGGAACATAGGAATCCTGTGCGTCAAACATGATAGGTTTCCCTACATATTCTGAAGAACTCGCTCTGCGTCCTTGCCAACCATCTCCTACCCTTGGCCCCTACACTGATGTCATGGGTATCCATCTGTTCATTGTGGACCTACATCTGCATAAGAGAGATAAATGTTAAAATACGATGCCATACCAAAAATATTTGTGTTTTTGTTTTGCATTTATCAAATAAAAAAACACACAAAAAATGAACTATACAAAAATTAAAATTCTTACCAATCTCCCCAAAGGTGGATCTTGGTGGTAATGGCATGTCACAATCCCCTCAGTAGTCGATCCCCTCATAGGGATAGTCATCGATGGCAATGATCTTCCATATCCATGAGTGAAAGAACTCGTCATTATAGGGGGTTGGCACCCTACCACCTCCAAAAACCGCCTCATCAATTCGATCCACCGAGTCATGGATAGATCACATAGATCGTGTGGAGGAATTTCTACTCTGGGACTAAGGGTTGAAACCCTCTCAAAGAAAAAAATACACAAAATGGATGCAAACCCAAAGTTTCTCATCCTCCCAAGTTTGCAGTTAGTAGGTTGGCTCTTCATGTTGGCCAATAGTGAGGTACTCCAATCATAAACTATGGGTCTCAAACACTCCACAACATAAAACATAAGTGGCCTCGATTACTGATCTAGCGAGGTCGATCTCGATATCCGTTTGAGCACTAGGATGATAATCTTCAAAATCAGGTTCTCAATCGCCCTAATAGGGAGTTGGATCCCCACTTTCTCTATATCTACGACGTAGTGGGTGGAGATGTACTCTTTTATGGTCCTCCTACCTATATCCCCTCAGGCCTTGAGATTTACCATCTCATCTCATTCAGACAATATTGTAATTAAATAAATGTCATCCATCTCATATCTCAATGGTTTCCCATCGATATTGAAGGCCTCAGTCTCTGGATCCAAATATTTTATCAACATCTGGAGCAACCTCGCTTGTGCCCTCATTCCTTTTATGGCCCAAATATTATAAATACCACATATTTACAATGCTTATTGGGCCCTCAGATCACCTTCCACTACCACATCAACATCCTCGTGCTCCCTCTCTCTCCATTCAATCACCATCCTACAAAGGAAAAGTCAAATTTTGAGTTATTTTTCATAAAAAACCAATACATAGACATGTACGTGGGAACGATTTGAACAGTCATGTATAGGGCTCGATGTACATTGGTATGATTTACTTTTCCCACATACATTGGGTTGTATAAACAGCCTAATTTGAATAACTTACAACCTCCATAACTTAAAAAATGAGCACCAATTCCAAAATTTAAACGATTGAAATGGAAGAGCACAGAATGGGCATTTACTTGGTCCAGACGGTTTCCAATTTTGTTGGCCATATCTCCCAGAATAATCACTATAATATTGTGGATGAAATGGCCTAAAAAACACTATGTGGGTAGAAAACTCAAAATGACATGGTAAAAATCATTATTTTTACTATTTGTAGAAAACTTTTACCCTCTTTGTATAGTTTTGACCTTGTATTTCCTATTTCTGAAAAGATATGGACTAATTATTTAGTGTAGGACCTGGTTTGAAGTGGTTTTTCTAGGATATAATATATTTCTAGCATCCTTTAGCCCGTTTGTGCCTCCGATAGGTATATATAGTCACTGGCATATAGGCTAGGTTTTCACCTCGCTTTTCATTTTTGCATCCTCCTATGACCACAATTCATATGCCCTAGGCACAAACCCATTTTTTAGTGACACATAACCTTCTCTCTATTACTAAAAGTGTTGTTATTAAGTGGTAGAGACTTACCAAACATGGGTGCCCTAGTTAGACCACTTTTTTCCATTTGGTGCCCATGTAGAAGTTACTCCATAGGTCCGTGAGTCCCTCATAGTCCTGTTACGATTTTGTGTTTGAACCTCATTCTTATTAATCAATCTCATTCTGAACACTACCTATGGGACTCCCTCCATTATATGCTACTCATAACAACATCCTAGAGTCTTAGTTAAGCTCTTTTCAGACTCCTTAAAAATGAAAATATTTTCGAGTGAGCTTGTCTCTTTCACACTCATTAAATGGATTTGAAAGGACATCTATTTTCGTATAAGTTTAACCCTTTTCCATAACAATTACACTAATTACGAAAAAGGAATACTCTAGTCAACATTGGCTAGAAGAGTTCTCCGTGGTATTGCTTTATGCTTTTTCGGGACCAGGGGACTAAATCTATGAAAAAGAACACAACTGGAAGTTTCTTCCTAATGTCGAGTTGTAATTGCATTTCATTATCCTGCACACATTTTTTAGCCTAATTCCAACTCCCTCTTTCTCGTTATAATCCTATTTCTCCAACAATTCTCAACATTCACCAAGCCATGCCTTCCATATATCCTTTGAAACTTGACACCCTTTACCCCAAGAGGAAACATCCCCCTGAGTGTCCATATACCACATGTGTTCCCTTGCATCGAGAAAAGGTATATTCCACTGCATAGAACTAGTTGGCTTGTCCATGACACTCGTTTCCTCTCTTGTATCATAACATTCTTTCACATCTATGAAAAAAACAAAAAAAAGAAGGGAGGGAAAAGAGTATTTTCTCCTATAAGCAGCAGTCGTGTCGCCTTTGAATATAGCACAAATTTTTGAGTCCATTCATTAAAGGTTTGGGTTTAGTATGGCCTTAGGAAGGTAAATTTGTTACTTAGAGGTTTAATCCTTCGACAGGTTATTCTTCCAGTCCCTATGGAGAGTTTTTGATGCCTCTTGCATCACACACTTTTGTCAATGTTCAGTCTTGAGTCTATGCTGCCTGATTTATCTATGTGTCTCATGCTCTAGTTCAAAGGAAGTCTTAACCTGTGTCGACCATTCCTTAAAATTATTGACTTTGCATGTCGACCATCCCCTTACAAGTGAATCTCAAATTCACATGAATCAGTCATCCTACCTTGCACCTTGGGCCTACTTTCATCATTGGTATGTGACCTTGAACCCAACATATGGCATCTCTTCATTGGTTTTTGACTTGGTGGTTTCCCTTGTGTTTGACGACAAGAAATATTTTCACACATTGGGATTCATGCAGTGCCTTGGATTCTATTAGACCTTATTGGTGGTTTCCTCACCTTTGTCGACAGTTTTCATTATTGGCTACTATTCATAGGGTCTCTTTCGTGTACTACTTGCATCTGGTGCACATGAGAGACACACATGGTCATTGGTTCTTGGATATATTTTTCATCTGAGTTCCTCCTAATCATCAAAGTATTGCTTTGTACCTCATGATGGATGATGAGAGATACCTTAATTCTCTCCTTTCAGCATATCTCGTTCCATCGACTTCAACTCATCTATTATGGAATTGAGATCTAGAGTCATAAGAGTACCAAGAGGATTGTAATCATCAGTGGCAGGTTCTCTCTTGCTCGATGGATTCCTCAAGTGTTCGACCTAAACACATTTATTCACACTTGTTGAATGTACTCTATTCCTTGACGCCTACTTTCATCATTAGTGGGTTGTCTCACGTTTGTTAATGGTATACCCCAATGAACTGTAATCAAACGAAGTCTCATTGTGTTCAATTTCAACTCCTTTATTCACACGATGTAGACTTGCACCATTGGTGAATAGTGTAGAAGACCTCCATTTCATAATAGAAACACCTCATACATGTTGTTGTCTTTCATCGTATCAGTACCTATATGAATTTAGTTATCATGGAAGAACAGATTGTGCTTCATTATATATAGATATCTTCAATTGATTTTGAGACCAGACTCCACTATGTCTTGTTCATGACTATGACCACCTATGGCATATGTCTAATTTGTATTTCCTATTCATGGCCATGAACAATTATCGTCTATATATTCACATGGATCTGTGATGTACTTCAGATTGGTAGCCATGTGTATAGAGTCAATAAGTATTGTAATATTCTGACAGGTGACTAGTTTCTCCAGCTGGGTCCCCACTAGTCCACTTCTGAGAATTATAATTTATTTTGGCCATTGTTATTGCTCCTCTGACCTCACACATTAGGGGGCATATTTAATAGAAAAATTTTCCACACTCTATGCATCATTCTTTGGTGTCCTTCTCCTTTCTCTCTGTAGACTCAATTTCCCCATTTTTCTCAATCCAAAGTCAAAAATTCAATTTGTTGTGCATATATGTGGGCTATAATTAGACAACATGCATATACATAGGTTGCTCCATTACATCCCGTGTACATCGTGTTTTGTGATCAAAATTAAAAACATTTTGGGTTTTCCATGCCAAGTCACGAGATCCATAACCCTTGGCCTTTCATATGCTGGAAATTCTCCGATTCAACCCTGAAATTCCCTTTGGAGGCTATAAATTGAGCCATATACAAGCCTTGTAGGAGAAAAAAGTTGAGAGGAAATACACACTCAAGAAATTTT
>JASDQU010358351.1:0-11749 GCA_032191745.1 Picea mariana | reverse complement strand
ATCATTGAAGATGATCCCATTCGAAGCACTTTATGGAAGAAAGTGCAACACTCTAGTGAGCTGGGATAATCTAGCTGACAGAGCAGTAGTTGGGCCTGAGCTGCTCGAAGAGATGGAAGATCAAATGATAAAAATTAAACAGAATCTAAAAGCTGCCCAGGATAGGCAAAAAAGTTACACTGGCAGTAACAGAACACATAGAGAATTCAAGTGGGTGACCATGTTTTCCTGAAATTGAAGACTAACAGGAGTTCCCTGAAGTTGGGAAGTTGTGCCAAATTGGCAGTAAGATTTTGTGGGCCATTTGAGATCCTGGAAAGGATTGGGCCAGTTGCATACATGCTTGCACTACCTGCATCTATGACTGTACATAATGTGTTTCATGTTTCACTGCTTAAGAAATATGCACCTGATGCTAATCATGTTATCGATTGGAATGTGATTCAGGTAGAACCAGAAGGTGTCCTGCAAGTGCATCATGTGTGCATATTGGACAGGAAAAGCAAACAGCTCCGAAATCGAGCCATAGAGCTTATAAAGGTTCAGTGGAACTATTACGGTCCTGAGGACGCGACATGGGAGCATGAAGAAGTTATGTGGGCAGAGTACCCGCATCTTTTTGAAAATTTTGAAAGGCTTGCAAAGACAGTGTAAGTTGCACTGAGGACAGTGCAAAAATAAGGGAGGGGGATTTTAATGTCCCCAAGGCTGAGCCCAGTTGTAAATATGATGTATGAAATGAATTGTAAATATGTGTTATAGCCTGGTGAGCCAAGTTTGTATAAATCGGTGGGCTTATGTTATTGTTAGGCCAGAGAGACTAAGGGTTGGAGGCCAATGGCCTGATTTTGTACTTGTATATATATGCAAAAACATTTAATAAAATTGTAAACACCACCAGGTGCAGACCGACCATGATAAATGAGTGAAGGGGGACTGATCTTCCACAGAGAAGGCAAAGGATTAGGGGTTGGAAGGTGGGAAAAGAGGCTAAGTATTTAGCCTGGGGGGGGGCTTAAGCCTAGGAATAACATTTTATTATTATTCCAAAAGAACATGTGCCATTTATATTTTTTATCCTAAGTTCTTGACCAAGGGAAGGTGATGCGTGCTGGTGGAACGCATGCAATCTCTAGGGCGACAAGTGTCAACCCTGGTGCATGCGAATAAAATAGTTTGGGTGGACCATGAGGGGGGTTCACTCTCTCATTCGAGCGAACTGCCTGAGGGTGTATGAGCTCTGACCAGTACGACTGACCCGAGCTCTATCGAAAAACCTCGTACACCTTCTGAACTAAAAAAACCGTGTATACCTCTGTACTGAACCAGAAGCCTATGATCAATTATGAAAGAGCCAGTTTCACCTCTGTTTGAATCGAAAAATCCTGTGTTGTGTCTGGAGAATCCATGTGCATCCACTGCCCAAGATCAATCCTGTGTGTGAGATCTCTGTCCCAAAGCCGTGACCCTAAGCCATTTTTCCATTGCTGAGCCTGTGGAAAAAGCCGTGTCTGTTTTTCTGTTGGTTGTGTGGCCATGCAGTGCTGGACTGTGTGGGAGGTTTGTTGACCTGTGAGCGATTATCTCCAGGTGAGAGAGTGCGTAGAGGAAGGAGAGAACTCTTGGAAGGAACCATGTAGATGCTACAGAGCCCGGAGACTTCTGGTCCAGTCTGTTGCTGTAACCCAAGGCAAGGGAGGTTAGCAGCCGAAGGACTGTCTAGGTGACAGAGAAGGTGTATACTCCTGGGGTGGAACAGGCATGTGGGGAATGAGGGTCTATGGGCAATGAGTGTGGGTGGTTCCTAGGACAGAATCCCTTCCTGTGGCTGTGTGTTGTTTTCCCTATAACCTCAGCCTAACCTAGGATTTCTTGTCTCGGGGTGGAGCTTAGTCCCAGCTTGGGGGTGACCCATTGCTGAGCTGATGAGCAGTGTGGTCTAAGGCTGGGAGGTTCGTGGAAGGCCTACACTTGGTTGGTGGATTCTACCACTGTTAAAAGATAAGTATCTGATTATGTTTTAATCATGTTTTGCATGACTGTACTACTTATGTTATCATGATTTCCGCTGTGTATATGAATTAGTATGAAACGCTATTGCTTTGTTAATTATGGCAGTAACTCATATGAATACTCTGTGTAGAATGTGTTTATTTGTTTAAATGCATGTGGATTATATAATACTTGTATGAGTTATGTACCAAGTGGTGTTAAAGTTTCCTTTTAAGAGCGATTAATCCATGGTAGCTGAAAAGGTGCGCTACAACCATGGACCTGGAAAATTTATCATCTTCACCTTAATGCTTGAAGGCCAACTGAAACAAAGTAGGAACTCAGTTTCTCCCTTGTTACTACCTTTGTTAACATGTATGCATGATTATGGCTAGTGTGTATATTTTCCAACTTCAATTGTCCATCTTCCAAGATGGATCATATGAAATGGTACATGAGTTGTATTGTTTAGTATTAGAATGGAAGATTGAGTTATTTTCAAGATGAACAACACTCTAGTTGTCACAGTACAACCTGTTATTCTCTCATTGTTTTCCCAATTCCTCCATAAGCCTCTATAACCAAATCATCTCTTTACTAGTCTCTGTAGCAACAACATACTCTACTTCCATTGTTTAAAGTGCAACAACCTTTTGCAGTTTCAAAATCCAACTTATTGTTGTTCCACCTATAGTAAAAAAACACCCTATGGTGCTCCTCCTGCTATATTTATCACCTACCATATCTGAATCAACATATCCATGCAGAACAATGTTTGAACCTCCAAAACATAATGCATGAGTAGAAGTACCTCTCAAATACCTAAGAATCCACTTTACTTCCTCCCAATGTTCTTTACCTAGATTGTTCATATACCTGCTCACAAATCTCATTACATGTGCAATATATGGTCTCGTGCACACCAACACATACATCAAGTTACCAATTATTGATGAATAAGGGACCCTGGACATGTATTCTATGTGCTCCTGTGTCTTGGGACTCGTTTCCTTGGTTAATTTTAAATGGATGGCCAAAGGTGTACTAACTAGTTTTTCATTCTTCATTCTAAACCTATCCAACACATTCTCTATGTACTCACCCTGAGACAATATCAATTTGCAATTTTTCATGTCTCTTGTCATTCTCATACCAAGGATTTTCTTTGTATCACCCAAATCCTTCATCACAAATGAATTAGATAATTTCTTTTTGAGAAAATTTATATCCTGCATGTTAGACCTTGCAACAATCATGTCATCTACATACAATAGCAAGATTATATATCTTCCATTTTCTAGCCTCTTAAAATAAACACAGTGATCATAATGACATCTACTATAACATTGTTTTGTCATAAACCTGTCAAAATTCAAATACCACTTCCTTGGAGCTTGTTTTAGTCCATACAAGCTCTTCTTTGACTTGCATACCAAAGTTTACTTCCCTTTCACCTCATACCCCTGTGGTTGTTGCATATAAATATCTTCCTCCAAATCCCCATGGAGTTTTTTTTTTTTACATCGAAATGTTCAAGATGAAAATCTTATGCTTCCACAAGACTTAAAATTGTCCTAATTGAAGTCATTTTAAAAACAAGAGAAAATGTTTCATCAAAATATATACCTTACTTTTGTGAAAAACCCTTTACAACAAGTCTAGCCTTGTACTACTTTTTGCCTCCATCTTCTTCCTTCAACCTATAAACTCATTTATTTTACAATGTTATTTTTCATGTAGGCAACTGAACCAAGTCCCAAGTCTATTTATTTACTAATGAATCCATTTCCTCTTGCATGCCTTGCTCCCACTTATTTTTAGTGTATACCTTCATTGCATCTTCATAACTTTCTGGTTCTCCATAATCATCAACAATAAATAATACAATGAAGGAGAGTATTGTCCAAGGGGTCTACTTAACCTGATAGATCTTCTAACAATAATTGCAAGAGTTTGAGGTGTCAGTTGCTCCTATTGTTGTACATTTTGATTTTATGGTACCTTTGGAATTTCATTTTATTTTATTTCATCGAGCATTGTGTATTCTGTGTTTTATTTTTCTTGTTTCTTTCCCTGCAACTAATCTATGTGCATGACCTTTTCATTGAACACCACATCTCAACTCCCAATGATTTTATGATTTTCATAATCCCATAAGCGATAAAAACAATCATTAACATTGTATCCAATAAAGGTTCACTTCTTGGATTTTTCCTCAAGATTTGTTCTATTTTCTTTATCAATATGGACAAATGTTTCACAACCGAAAGTCTTTAGAAATGAGTACTTTACCTTTTTACCTATCCATGCCTCCTATGGAATACCACCATCCAAGGATCTTGAATTCCCTTTGTTTATTAAGTAAACATCAATATCTACAACATCTTTCGAGAACTGTAAGTGAAACCCAGTTGCAATCTCATACTCCTTGCGTGTTCCATGATTGTCCCGTTCATCCTTTCTGACACACCATTTTCTTGTTGTGTTCCTGGAAATGTCTTCTCTCTACGAATCCCATGGTGTGAACAGTAATCATCAAACTCCTTGCTCTGGTATTCACCTCCATTGTCTGATCTAAGACACTTCAAATTTTTTCCTGTCTCATTCTCAACCAAAGATTTCCATTTCTTAAAAGTGTCAAAAACATCATTTTTTTGTCAAATGCAATAAACCCAAGTTTTTCTAGTTCCATCATCAATTAAATTAACATAAAAATGAGAGCCACCAAGAGATTATACCTAATTTGGTCCCCATATATCTGTATGCACAAGCTCTAACTTTTAAATATTCTTTTCCTTTCAAACCCTAAGAAATGTGACTCTCTTTTGTTTTCCATAAACACAGTGTTCACATAAATCCAAATCAACTTGTTTAAGATCTGGCAACAAATTCCTTTTGTGAAGTATCTGCATCCCCTTCTCACTCATGTGTCCAAGGCTATGATGCCACATTCTTGTATCAAAAACTATAGAAGCTAAATATATTGATGAGTCAGCATTACCAGTACTTAAATTTAATGTACCTGCCTTCTCTCCTTTCTCCATTACCAATGATCCTTTAATGACCTTCCACGTCTTATTTGTAAATGTAGATATAAAACCTTCTCTTTCTAATTGTCCTGTTGAAATTAGATTTCTTCTCAGATATAGTATATGTCTCACCTCTTTTAGTAACAATTGGTTTCCATTCTTTTTCTTTATTTGTACCTTACCGATTCCAACAATTTGACATGGTTCATCAACACCCAAATAAAACTATCCAAAATCACCTTGAACATAATCTTGGACATATTTTCTATGGGGTGTGGCATGAAATGAAGCCCCTGAATCTATTACCCAAGATTCAATAATATTGTCTAAAGAAGAATTAAATCATCTTGTAACACATCACCTATTACATTTTCTTCCTGATTTTTCTCCTATTGTCCATCTCTTTGTTTCTTTGGAGCTCTGTGGTATTTATTCAGATGTCCTTTCTTCCCAAAATTCTAACATTCTATCTTTCCTAGTATGGATTTAGATCTGGCCTTCTTAAAATTCCCACGGTTCCCTGATCTCTTTCCTCTATCCTTTTGTCTTCCTTGTTCTCCATGGTCAACACATTACATGATGTCTCACTTGTGATTTTCCATTGCATTTCATTGCTAAGGATAACACCAACAACATCGTCAAATTTCAAAGTGTTTGAACTAGAGACGTAGTTACTTATAACCATGATCAATCCATTCCATCTTTTTGGCAATGAGCACAAGATTATAAGATCCCTAGACTCATAATCAAGTCCACTTTTACAAAACTTAGTTTATTAATAACTATATTAAATTCATTTAAATGGTCAGCAATAGACCCACCTTTTGACATCTTGATATTAAATAATCACTTCATTAGAAATACCTTACTGGAGGCCAAGGATTTTTAATATAGTTTATCCAATGCCTTCATTGGATCCTTCGTTGTCATTTCTTTTGAAATATTTGAATCCACTAACACTACCAGGCAAAACTGTATCATTCCCAGTGCCTTTCTATCATGAATATCCCATTCTTCATTCTTCATACTCGTCGACGTCTTTTCTTTTCCATCCAATGGTAGGAAAATATCCTTCTAATATAGATAATATTCCATTTTCATCTTCCATAATTGGTAGTTTTGGTTGTTAAATTTCTCAACCTTAAACTTTCCATTTTTCGTCATTGTTGCCACTCGAACTAGGAACCCTCTTTTCCCATGAGTTACCTTTCGCTTTGATACCAGTTGTTAGAAAAGCATGATCGTGGAGTAATAAAATAAAATGAATGCGGAAATAAAACACAGAAGATACACAATACAATAGAGACACATATATACATGTTTCACCCAGTGTGGGTTATGTCCACCAAAGAAATTGCTAGGTCCTTCCTTTATTATTATCCAACAAATGAAGGGATACAACCTACAACATAGCTGTTGCAACTTCCTCTTCTTTATCTTACAGTCTCCTCTCTCATAATACAATATTCAATCCCCTACACAACTGCAATACAATTCCCTCATAAAAGAGGGTTTCCTTCTAGGGAAAAAAACCCTAACATAAATTCTACCATCATATTTGTGACCTTATAATGAATGGTCCAGATTGACTATGAAATCACAATATTTTACAACACAATTTTACAAAAAAAAAAACTTTGGGGGCTCCAAAAATTATCTCCACCCCGTTAGCAAGAGATGTGGGGGGGAAATCCCCCCCACATCCTCCCATTAGGTGATGGGGTCCAAATGCAGTTGAAACAAGACCTTTGAATCAAGAAGATAATCAGGCTCCACAACCAACACACATGCAGTCAAGAGGTGTACAATCATAAGACACACTGTGGGGACATGAAATGTGGTATCAGAGCTTGTTTGTTGCATATTTTGATGAAGGGTTGGTAATATCTTCACCACTATATCAACAATAGATGGTATCAGAGTAGTTTGGTGCTCTTCACCACTCTTGCAGTCAGAACATTTGTGGTGGGGTGTGCTTGTTGAGAAGGAAGTTTGTTGCGAAGTTGATTTAGTGGGAACATTCACTGACTTGGTGAACCGTTTAGTGGAGCAAATTGGCTCATCGCATACTTTGTATCAGACTTATGAAAGAGGTTTGGTTAATTGTGTGGTGGAAGGTTGATCTGGGAACACACCTTGTATAGACCAAGAGTAGATGTTTTGGTGAGATGAAGCACTTGGACAGGGTGGGTGATCATAGAACTCATCAAAGAAATTGTCGTTGACTTGATCATAGAGACAGTTTCAGTACAAAATCGGTTGGTTTGATGTGTGAAGGAATTTAGTTATGTACCTATTGTGCACACCTTGGAGAGACCAGGCACAAAATTCATTGGGTGAACCGAGCACTTGGGAAAGGAAAATGAACATAGGATTTGTTGCACGACCTGTCATAGATATAACCACAGAAGTGATCACAGAGGGTGATCGTCAAAGTGATTGCAAAGGGGAAAAGTTATGGGTTGCAACAAGTTGAAGTACTTGGGTGAATCCCTTTGGCAACCAAGAGGAGATCTGTAGTAGGTAGTTGGTTGGGCATGTTTCCATCATGATGTCTTCATGTCGTGCATCACCGAGAACAACAATTGAGTTTAGCTAGTATGTTGGATGAGTGGGTCGACTTCGAATTTCGAATGAAGTAGCTCTTCATAGAGTTACAATAGTCAGTTAACAACAATATGACTTAGTAGTCCGACAATGGGTGAACAGTGCCTTGAAGCAAAAATAGTCAAAGTGTGGATATGGAAAGACATTGGATATGAGTTTGCCTAGTTGCATGCAAATTTTGGGACTTAGACGGATTTATGAAGTGGATGGATGGACTTAGCCTTACATCGAAATGAAGGTTTTGCGGGTTTTTGGAGTTGTGGATAGTGATTGAGGGGAGTTCATGTAGAGAGTCGGTTGCTTGGGAAAGTGAAGGTCCAAGACAATAGACTTGAACCATGGGTGCAACCAAGGATGTCGTTGGGGAAGGTATGCATGGTTTTGAGTTCTTGAATTTCCTAAGTGTTGGAATGAGTACTTTGAAGGGATGTTAAATGAATTGGTGGTTCAAGTGTAGTGTGTTTATGTGGTGAAAACCGACAGGCTTGAGGGTAGCTCAAGTGATGCACATTCAAAGAAGTCTTGTCGTAGTTTGGGATGCCTTGGTTGGGCGAATGTGCAGAGATATTGTGGCGACCTTCTTGGATGAGTCCTATGGTGGACTTAGGAATATTTGGATGCAGCGATGGAGGTGGCTTGAGGAAGTTTCCTACCTCTTTGATGAGGCACATTGGACAGGTCGTTGCAGAGAAGTAGGAAGTGAAGTCTATACATGCCAAGTTTGAGAGGATGAATGAGGTGACCTGGTGCTTGGTGCCTTAGCTGGATTCACTGGGTTATGTGATGACTTGACAATCATGATGAAAGTGATATATTTTGGATGCTTGCAGGAGGTGCAAGGTAGTCATGTTCTAGGAGATGGATGTACTTGGCAAAAAATTCAACCAAGAATTGTTGGCAGTCAACCCAGATGGGAAAAACGTAGACAAAGTGACTTGGGTGGTGTTCATTCACCTTTGGTATGGGACATTGGATGAGGCAAAGCACACCTTGGTGAATTGTAGATGAATGTGTGATGAATCAAAGATCCAGTGGGGTCGTTGGTTAAAGTTAACATAAGTATTGGTTTGAACATGCCTAAAGCATGAAAGTTATTTGAGGTGACTCATTCTACTTGGAGGATTTTGGACAATTCATTGGGATGTTTGAGGAGTGTAGGCACATTGGCCACACTCATCACATACGTTGAGTTGCAAAGAGGTGACTTGAAGAAAGGAGGCAAGTTGAGGAATTTCCTTCATTTGAAGGATTGTGCAGACAGGTAGATTGTGACATGAATAAATTACTTGGAAATGAGTGTTTTTCTTGCTTTGGGTAGCATGGTTGAGGGTGAAGCCTAACCATTCTAAGGAATGGAGAGCTAGATGTAGTATCATGGCCGGGAGATGAAGTAGTGAGGAAAAGGAAGTCTAGACGTGTAGTTCTTGGTGAAAATATTGGTTGACTATGCCATGAGGTGGAAAGTGGAGTCAATTTTCCACATATGACTTTTTTTGGGGGTGAATCCATAATGCAACAAGGTGAGGGGCGACCTTGCCTTGGTATGAAATTCTTGTGTGGATGGACTGAATTCCAAAAGGAAGTCGAAGTACGAATGCACTAGTAGGTCCGAAGTACGAATGCACTTATAGGTTCGAAGTGCAACACTTAGACATTGTGGAGGATCTCCTTGATGAAGATCAAACAATGGCAGTAGTAGTGAGGAAAGGGTGGACACTTACCTTAGTCTTTGAAGTTGGATGGAATGATAGAGATGCAACATAAAATACTAAGTTCGGGCACAAGGAAGTGCATTCTAATTATTTGGGCACAACGATTGGAATAGATAGCCAATCTGTCCAAGCCATGCGGGAATTCAGTGCACGAAGACATGGCATAGTTGGTTGAAGTATGGGTGCAACAACAAGATCACATGAGTTCAAGACTTAGGTGAAATTTTGAAGTGAAATGGGAAGCAATCAATTATAGCAAACAATGACAACAATAATAGAACCGAACAACAATAATGAATCAACATCACAACGAGATAGTGTAGCAGAGATGGGTGACTTTCAGCCTTGGATTTGGGTGAAGTGATCACATTGACTCAGGAAACATATCATGCGAGGTTGGGTGCAGTACAGTTTGATTGGTTTGTGGAAAATTTTTAGGGGTTTCCACTTTGGTAGAATTTAGGGTTTTTCTTTGGCATGAAACTTAGGGTTTCCAATAGACATAGTTGCAACAGGGAACAATAGTTTGGGAAGAGACATGGAGATCGCAGATTTTGTGGATGTTATCAGGGATGACAACGGATTGAAGTGGGGGAGGATGTAAGGTCTTCAACTAGAAGGGCGTGGAGACCCTCACCCAAGTCCTCAAGGAGACACAACTTGGGGTTGGAAAGTGGGTGCATTGGGCATGCAAACACGTCGAGCGGCTTTCCCAAGTATGAAGTGACCAAGAGATTAGGGCACACTAGCATGAGGATTGCACCATGGTTGGGCACGTCATTCCTAAGGAACATGACAGTTGACGAGCACATGGGTTTGTTTGGGCGGCCAAGTCTGCGAAGGGGTGCGACGATTCATTTAGGTGACTGAGTCCGTGAAAGGGAGCGACAATTCATTTTGATACATGGGTTTTAAAAGGGGCACGACACCCCCAAAGGACACAACAATTCGCGATGGTGACCTTTTGAGTCCCTATAAGTGAACAAGGGAGCACAACCAAGGAAGGAAGATTTGAAGAACAAGGGGAGCAAGATCAACTTTGCGATTTTGAGGAAGACTTAGAAGAAGAGAAGTGAGCTCCCTCAAGGATCCAAGTTGCTCCACATGGGAAGACTTTTTTTTCCTTGAGGTGGCTCGGTGGACAGAGTTGGGGCAACCTTTCTTTTGGCTGAGTTTGGGGGAAGTCTTATCGCAGGTATAAGGATGCATGCTAGGAGACATAATCGTAGGTCTGTGTGAAGCCTTGCAACAAAGAAGAGATGATACATATGTGGTTGACAGAACGTATGAAGTGCACCACAAAAGGTTACAGAGACAGTTGCGAAAGAGAGTCTTGGTGTGACGAATCTGTGTATGAGTATCTTGGTGAGGTGAGGCAAGTCATGTGACTGTCTAGTTGTAAACCGAGCCGGTAGTGTTAATATTGTAATTGTTTCACAATAACAAAGACTTAGCCATATGTTAGGAATGGTTTGTGCTACCCGCACTATATCTGTGTTTCTCTTTTTTGTTTCACAAGTGTTCTCTTTGTTTCATGGATGTATGCTTATATATGACGAGTGTTAAAGTTGTTAACAATTGTTTAAATATACAAGAGTTGCATTACAATAGGAGTGTGACTTGTCAGTAACCTATAACAGAGTATGTGTATGCTCTAGTTGAAAAAACGTAGTCCGGATGAAATATCATTGGTGTTGCTAAACAACCAAATGAGAAACGTCACAGTGATACATGCCTTAAAAAATGTACGATTGTAAGGCACAATGTGAAAATGTGCCAATAACTATATTAAAAATATTTTATTATATTTAAAAAAATTAATTAATTAAATATAAATTATTATAAATTATACTTTTTGAGTTTAATTAAATTTATTTTTTATGTTGTAGTGTATACAATTATTTTATAAATTTTAAATTTATTTTTGATGTTGTAGTGTATACAATTATTTTATAAATTTTAATTTTATTTCTTATATTTTTGTGATGTAAAGTATTTTATTAGAAAACTCACTTTCTTAAAATGATATTCCAAATATGTTAGATTTGATAAACATTTGAAGCTTTATCAATAATATACTTATAAAAACTAAACATTTTATTTATGATATACTAATAAAAGCTAAACATGTTATTTACTAGAATTGAATTAAAATAAAAATAAAAATAACACTCTTTATAATTAACAATTAAAAAAAAAAAATAACACTCTTCATAATTAACAATTAACTAAACTAAACGTAATTAACATCACAGTTACTTTTATAATTACATATTTTTACAATTATTATAATAGATATTTTAACCTTCCGAAAATTTTGGCAAGTCACTTTCAACAAAAACGTACCTTCTCAATACAAATTTCTTACCTCGATAAGAATTTGGAGTACTTCTCGTCTTAAAAATAACT
>JASDQU010358341.1:846-11884 GCA_032191745.1 Picea mariana | reverse complement strand
AATATCATGACAGAGAGAACATGGGAAGCTATAGGAAAGCCTTCCATGATCCCTTCATTAGGAGGAATAGGTTTCTTTAGAGGAAAATTGGTAAACCTATGTGGAAGGCTCACTCAGATATCAACGCATGCTCATGGAACTTCGGCTAAAGAAGTTTTTGAGATTATTAAATTTATTGAGGACAGTGCCCTATTTACTATGTTACTTGGAAGACCTTGGATTGACAGAGATCAAGTTCGACAGGAAGCAGAAGAAAAAAATTTGGAGAAGAAGAAATGGGAATTAAAATATTTTATGACCAAGAATATTGCACAGTTGCTTGAGGAACAGAAGAAGCCCCTTGACACTAGAGACCAAAATGTCAAAGCTGAAAGAATGTTAGAAAGCTCATGGACGATGGAAGCACCTGTCCCAGAGAAAGAAGAATTATTACCCCAGAGAGAATTTCAACAGCGTGCAGTGACTATGCTAAAAGAAGATAGAAATCAGAATGGAAAAAGACAGACCGAGTTGAAGATTATGGGGAAGAAGGCTAGAAAGTTAAGTAAAAAGAGGGTGAAGATTGAAAATTTACAAGAGACCCTGGATGGAACATCACCGAAAGAAAACTTGTAGATGGGAGCTTCTCTGAGATATCAGGACCACGACCTATGGCACTTCACCGGCATGAAGCAATATAGTCGTTGAACTGATATACCCGTTCGACTTCCTCCCCAAACGGACAAAAAAGAATTAAAGGATCACCACCAGACCATTGGACCTCATCATAATGGATAGATCAATGGTAATGGAAGCCTCATACCCATTGCAAGAAGACCATTGTTGAATTTCCTATTTAGCTTGTCACGCTAGGCCCGAAGAACACTTTTTCCAACTGAGAATTCGAAGCCCCAAAACCAGTGATTGTATACAGTGTTCATTGCGATCTGATTATTCATCCTAGTGTAGTCTCTACGATCATCGTGACCCCGATTATTTTTCTCGAGTGCATATGTCTGACGAGCTCACCGCAGTCGAAGAGTCCATCACAAAATTCCTCCTTGATTTAATGACTGAGAGATTCATGTCAGAAAGAGGAATGTCCACCAGAATCCAAGCATCATCAACAACAGGAGCAACATCTTCTCCATCCACTACTCAAGTTGGACCGTCTCGTCAGGTCAATGAGAAGTGAACGAAACATAAGGATGATCTTGTGAATGCTAAACTAATTCCAAGCATTTTTCCCGCTTACCTAGCCCCCCTGCGTGGTGAAATCAACCGTGACAGTGTGCCTTGAGAATTCGAGTATGCTATGGTTATTGTGTACCTACCGAAAGGGGTGCGCACATTCATGTCGATTAGGACAAGCTTGCAACAGTGAAATTCAACGACTTCAACCTCGGTGATAGGAAAGTCTACAGTATGCTCACTCTGCACAAGTATCTAATGAAGACCAAGGGAAATAACTCGAAGATCATCCCACAGTCTTGGACCCAAAACCTCGTGTAGTCAATGTTGTTGAATGTCATGAAGATCCTGCACTTTGGCAGACACCAAGAGGTGAATGCGTGCGTAAAGCTGCTCCTGTCTTGCTATCATGGAGGCTACTTATGGTTGAATCACCATGTCATGGTGCATCCCACCTTGATTAATCAGATCACAGGACTCAGCATGCAAGGACCTGATCCACAGGAATTCTATCCTATAAAAACCATTGATAGAGCGCTAGCAGCGAAGATCAAAGAAACCTATGGCGATATCGAGAAAGGCACGCGAGGCTACAAGGTATCCTCTATTTAGAGTGGTGCAGTGTGCCTCTCCTGTCAGTTGATTGCAGGAAAGTTAGTACACAAGAATAGATCAACACAAGTAATTGGCTTCATCGTTGACCTCGCAGGGAAGTGCACCGAGGGTCTGTAGATGAACTGGGCACAATACCTTGTCAATCAACTAGAGCTTGATTGCAGAGAAGCACAAGACCAGGGGTATGAGTTCCACTTCAGCTAGCTACTCATACTAATTTCCTTCATTGCTTGGGAGCTACCAGAAGGATCAATTTTTCCAGAGATTGAGCCCTTCGAACCATTGGCTGCGAAGTTTTGTACATTGTGGTACTCCAGCGACGTGAACAAGCAATGGAAGTCGAATGTCGTCTTTCACGTATACTACAACCAACTGAATACCTCCATCTAGGCTATGCCTTGCATTACCCCAAACACGCTTTATAGATTTAGGTCATTAATAAAGTTCAGAACGGACCACCACTTCATCTACGTCACACTGTGCGCCGATGAGCATCACCAGCAGTTGCAGTCCTACTACAAGTTGACAAAGGAAGAATTAGAAGAGATTACTAAGGAGTGGTCAGTGGACCTTCTCATTCCAGTGAACCACACCGAGCTGTCCGATGTTGATAGCCCAGAGACTATACTGGACACACCGGGACCAAGCAAAACGAAGAAGCTTGAAGAGGTTCACAAAGTAGACAGTACATCTGTAAGGACTACCTCTATCACACCATATGAAGGAGGTGATGGTGAAGAAGTAGAAGGTGCATAGATTGAACAACAGAAAGGTGAAGTACCACCAATTAGGGATGAAGAAGACTCATCAAAGAAAAGGAAGGTCTCGCCTCTAAAAGTGTCCTTCTGAAAGAAACCTAGGACCCCTGTAACCAAGATGTGAACTGCCCTCACATTGGATGACTTTGATTTCATCATTGCAGTGGTGAATGATGCATCAAAGGAGATAGTAGAGAAGCAGGAGGCAAAGCAGGAGCAGATGTATAACTGTATAGAGATCAAACTCCAAGGAGTTCAGTAGGCACTCCAGTCCAGTCGTGCAGTACACACTGCGCCTTTGACAACAACAACAATAGAACCAGGAAACGAACTAGCCTGACTTCACCATGTTGCTAACATGGTCGAAGCTCACCTTAGACAAGCTCAAGAGGAAAAAACACAAGCCACCCAGGCTTTGGCGCAAGCACAAGAAGCCCTGTTAGAACAATGCAGTAATGCAGAATGAGAGAAGCTCGTTATGCTAGAGAAATTTGATGAAGAGAAAGAAGAGCTAAAACAAAGCAAGGAACATTTTCTCGCAAAGCAGCTCAAGATCAAGGAACTAGTCAACAGAGAACTCTGCTCTACGACCATTATTGAAGTACCAGCTGAAGAGAGATTTCCACAGAAGGTTCCCCAGCTTGAAGATGTTATACAGAAGCTGCAGTAATGAATTATCGACCTAGAACTCTGTGTTGTGCCCGAGACCCCTCAGGAGATAAGAGACCATCGCGAAGTAACTGCTCAGAGCATAGTTGACTGATTGAAAGCTCTTGCCTTGAAGTGCCAGCAGCTTAGCAACCAGAGTGCCCAAATCTAGGAGAACCTTACATAGAATCCGGAGTTACAGGTGTTGGAGTCGCATCTCCAGAAAGCAAAGCAGCATGCAGATACATTACAGGCACAACTAAAGGCTCTGTCTTCAGTGGATAGAATAAAACGATCTCATGAACAACGCATAGCTCAACAATAGATACACATGATCCAGAGAAAAGTGATGGAATTCACTCAGCGCATCCAACCGGTGCAAGACAAGGCATGCATATTATTTGTTGAGATCGAAATCCAAGGAGCATAACTTAAGCAAGTCGTCATCACTATAGAAAAATGCCTGGAAGGACCAGTAAACGACACAGTGATCCTGGAATTCACCCAGCAGGAGGCCACAGCAAAACAGCAAGTTGAAGCAACTCGAGCCAAGCTCGAGGCCTTCGAACTAGAATTGTGCATCCCATAGTGACTCAGGACGAGTCACAGGTGAGTGTTGGGGGCATGTTGGCCCTTGACCAAGTTTTTTGGGATAAACTTGGTCATTTTGACCTATTTTGGAACTACGACAGCTAGTCCAAGAAGGACCATGAGTCCATGAGTCTGTGAATGAAAAAGAAGCTAAGTGTTTGGGGTGGGTTAGTTAAAGATACAATTAAATACCATGAGTTTACAAGACCACCACCCGCAAGTTTGTTAATTTAGTAAGATTGTTAGAATAAGAAACAATTTTGATACCCCATCCCTTAGAAGGTAAATAGGGGGTCGGTTATGCTACAGAACAAGCGGGAGTTCAGATTTGTAAATCCAGAACAATCAAACTATGGTAAGGGTGGCCCTAACTCCTAGGAAAAAGGAAAGAGCAAGGATGGACAACCCCAGGATAACCATCCCAAGACACCAACAAAGAAGGGTAATGGGAAGTGTTGTCCCTTGACCAAATTTTTGGGATAACCTTGGTCATTTTAACCTATTTTGGAACTGGGACAGCTAGTCAAAAAAGGACTGCCAAGTGAAGCATATCGATCCACTTTTGGGCCCTATTAGGTTTTTTGGGTTAATGTAATGGGAAATGGATGTCAGCCCGTGGGTTTACCCACTCTTAGGCCCACTTTTGTATGTATAAATAGATGTATAGGCGAAGTAAGTAGAGGATGGCAGTGCATCTATGTGATGTATGGCAGACGGATTAGTGCTAATAATTAGATTTGTGTGATCAGATGTGGATTGTAARTGCTCTGTGCATGATCATAAGAAGCTTGCATAGATAAGTTCAAGTTGTTGTAAGAGGCTTTGTGCTGAAGTGCAAGGAAGAAGGATCTAGTGCGATGCGCAGATCTTTTGTCCTCTGTGAAGAAGGTTTTTGTGCTCTGTGTTGTAACTGACGATTGAAGATACTAATAAAAGAAGAAGAGTTGGTGGGTGTAGTCCCAGGGTGGGGGTGAACCATGTAAATCTATGTGTAATGCTTTGTGCTTTGATTCATTGTGTTTATCTTTACTTATGCTATGTGCTTCTAATATATTCACTTATGCTTTGTGCTTATTAGATATATATGACTATTAGATCTGACATATATGCAAGTGATTAGTGTTGATCTACAGGATCTTATGTGTTTACTGTTGCTAAGTGTTGGAATATTGTAGACCAAAGTCAATATTGAGATGCTTTGTGCTGTCTGCGAAGTAGAGTAAGGGTTGGATATTAATGGTTGATTTATGCTAAGTGCATTGTAAGTAGTATAATCACATATCTATGTCCCAGCTAAGGTTGCAGACATCTGAGTCCTGCAACCACCCCTGCCTCTACCTCAGGTGAGACTTCATCTGCTTCACAGGTGTTGCTAAAAGGGCTAGTATTTAGGGTTTTGTTGGTGCGCTCTTGAGCGTTGAACCTGGGGTCTGCCCCTGTACCAACAGGAAGTCAAAGAAGGACAATGGAAAATGGTGTGAGTTCCACAAATCCCTTGGTACAATACTAATGAATGTCACTCCAAACAGTCATTGTTGGCTAAGACGAAAGCCCCAGGATTAGATGTTGACTCAGACTCTGATTCCAAGCTAGAAAAGGGAAGATGGATCATTGATGTCGAACCTAATGTCACCATCACTACCACAAAAGTCCAGCCAAAGGAGTTGGAAGAGTCTGAATAAAGGGAGAATCTTTTCCACTCACAGATGTGGGTGAAGGGAACCCCACTCCATTTCATTGTTGACTATGGTAGTTAGAAGAACCTGATCTCAACAGAGGTTGTAAAGAGGTTGAACTTGAAAATGACCTCTGCCATACACCATCGGTTGGCTCAACCAAGGATGGGACATCCGCATCAGCCAGTAATGTCGCCTGCACTACAACATCAAACCCTTCAAGGATAAGGTATTATGTGATGTTGCCCCACTTGAATTTTGTGATGTTCTACTAGGACAACAATATATGTGGAAATGTCATGTTGTTTATGAATCTAGTCCATGTGGGGTCATTATTACTTTGGGAGATCAACTCTACAAGGTATCAGAGGTAGTCCAAAACACTGCGGTATCTTTAATCTCTATGAAGTAGTGCATAAAGGTGGTTTCTCAGACCGACAGATTTTTCCTCGGTATGGTTCAATCGGAAGGTGGTTGAAAGGTCACTACAACCACCAAAACCTCTGCATAGTGTATCTCTTCCCAACAGCAACAGGTGGATGGAAAAGTCGAGGAGCACAAAGACATATTTTCCTTGCCTAATGGGGTGCTTGTACACTATCAGGTAAAGCACCCAATTGATCTGACACTCGGTGCTCCTCTACCTAACGGCCCTGTAAATAGGTGTTATGCTCTAGAGAATGAAGAAATCAAATACCAAATCCTAGAGCTAATTTTGAAGGGCCACATCATACCCAAATCCTCACCTTGTGGAATTCCAATTGTTCTAGTACAGAAGAAGGACAACACATGGCGACTTTGTATTGATTACAGAGCCCTAAACAAGATCACATTCAAGAATTGGTACCCAAATCCTCGGATTGATGATCTTCTTGATCAACTCAAGGGAGATAAGTTTTTCATTCAAATTGATATGAATTCTGGCTACGAACAGGTGCAGATTAAGCAAATTGATGTGTGGACAACAATATTCAAGTCCAATGAAGGCCTCTTTTAGTGTTTGGTCATGCCTTTCAGCTTGAATAATGCCCTAACAACATTCATGCAGATGATGGGTGATATATTATAGACATTCACAAACTCCTTTGTGGTTTTATATTTGGATAACATCCTCATCTTCAGCAAAACTTCGGAAGAACATTTGGAGCATATTCAGCAAGTATTGGGCACCCTGCACCAACACAAGTTATATTCCAACTTGACGAAGTGTTCCTTCAACATGTAGAGAATCTAATATTTGGGATACATCATCAATGAAAAGGATGTACATGTGGAAACAAACAAGATCTAAGTCATCCATAATTGGTCAACCCCGAAAACAATGACCAAGCTTCGCAGCTTCTTGGGCCTTGCTAACTTCTATCGACAATTTGAGTTGGGGTTCTCTCATATCACTTGGGCCCTAATCCAAGTGACCAAGGGTGGCACGAAGGCCAAGTTTGTGTGGTCCATGCCCCAACATAAAGATTTTGAGGATCTGAAATCTCACCTCTACTCAACACCATTTCTCATTATGCCATACCTACAACGACCATTTGAGATTGAGAAAGATTATTCAGACTATCATACTATCAGTGCCATTCTCACTCAGCATAGGCATCCAGTGGCCTATCACAGTGAAACTCTATCTGATGTTGTTCTAATATACCCCACCTATGACAAAGATATGTACTCCATTGTGTAGGCATGTCGAAAGTGGAAGCATTACATTCTGGGGAAAGAAATGATCATACACATTGATCACAAGCCTATACAATTGATGCAGACACAAGAAAAGTTACAAAATGATTACCATCAGAAGTGGTCCACGTACCTACAAAAATTCCACTTGAATATCAAGTATAAGAAGGGCACAACCAACCATGTCATAGATTGCCTCAGTCGACCCCTAGTGGAAGCACTCACCATAGTTCTCAAATCCTGTGGACATGAGACATATGGATGGCCATAATTATACAATGGTGACTATGACTTTTCTACTGGTTATTATACATTGAGCATAGGTAAAACAATTCCCAACTTTCATCTCTGGGATGGGTTATTATGCCAATTGAGCCAACTTTGTGTTCCTTCAAGCGAGTGTGCAAAGCTGATTTGGAAATCTCATTACAGTCGAGTAGTGGGACATTTTGGTGTAGAAAAGACAGTGGCAGTATTGCAAAATCATTTTTATTAGAAAAATCTTTGACAAGATGGTAGCAAGTACATCAAATCTTGCACCACTTGCCCCATTCCATGCCCGCCATCAAGAAACAGGGGCTATATGCACCTCGTCTTACTCTAGATAGGCCTCGGGAGTCCATATCCATGGACTATATGTTTGTTCTACCTTCAACCAAGAATGGGGATGAATGTGTCTTTGTGCTCATCGATCGATTTTCTAAGATGGCAATTCTGGAACCCTGGAAGAAGACCATAACAGTCGAGGCCACAGCCAATCTCTTCTTCACACATGTTTGGCTTCATTTTGGGATACCACAAACTATTATCTTCGATTGAGACAATAGGTTCCTAAGCACCTTTTGGTCCAGCCTATGGTCAATGATGGATACCAAGCTGACCAAATCGACTGCCTTCCACCCACAGATTGATAGAAAAACAAAGGTAGTCAACAAGATGATTGTCTGTATCATGTGAATGTTTAATTACAAACATCCACGCACATGGA
The DNA here is from genome assembly GCA_032191745.1 of Picea mariana. Taxonomy (NCBI): domain Eukaryota; kingdom Viridiplantae; phylum Streptophyta; class Pinopsida; order Pinales; family Pinaceae; genus Picea; species Picea mariana. The sequence continues at coordinate 3,758 of JASDQU010358341.1, read as the reverse complement.
ATGAAATCCTTCCTTATGTTCAACATAGCTACAACAGAGCCCTCCATAGCTCTATTGGCCACAGCCCTTTTCAGGTGTGCTTGGGCTTTCAACCATTGGCCCCCATTTACGCAGCTATGCCCATTGCAGTCACATAGGAAGAGTCCTCCCATGCTCAGACAGAGGTTGATCGGGTAGCCAAATTTGTTGAGAATACCCAACACATCCAACAACAAGTTCATGATATTGTGAAAAAATCCAATGCCAAGTACGAGAAGCACCACAATCAGCATCAGGTATCACACAAATTTCAAGTGGGAGATAAATTCTGGTTACATTTGCAGAAAGAGCACCTCACATGACCCCATTGGAAATTGTACCCACTCTGATATGGATCGTACACCATCACCAAGGTTGTGGATGAGAATTTTTTTGAATTAAGTATTCCTCCTTTCCTTGGATTGCACCAGGTATTTAATGTGGGACTGCTCCGCCCATATTTTCCACCTCTCTTGGACACTTCATATGGGGCCAAGTAGTTGTCCCCTACAGAACTCAATCCTTCCTACATTAAAAAGGAGACAGTTGATCAAATCATGGATTCTAGCACAAAGGACACCTGCCAACAGACTATCAAACTCTATCAAGTCGTTAAAGGAGGGTAATTTCTTGGGCAAGTGGCTCACCAGGAGTCATGTTCAGCATAAGTTTCCTCATCTAATGAAGGCACTTGATGCAATCGATACCATTGGTTCATAATGGGGGATTAATTATCTAGGTGTATATTTGTGGCCACCCACCTATTCCACTAGCTCAAATCCCAATTTCCATTTTGACAGTTTTTTCTAGCTTTTCGGGTCCTAAACTTCTCAGGCCGTTTTGAGGCCCTAAACAACGATTTTTGGGCCTGCCACAGTCACATTACATTTGGAGTTAGAGTTTTAAAGAAATATATGTATTCCTTAGATATACCTTTCCAACAATCTATTGTGTGTCTAAAACAGAAATCATATGTAAAAGTTACGACCCCGAGAAGTTGATGTACCAACTTACCCCATCGGGGCCCACATGACCTTTGGCGCTTCATCTCCTAGGGTTAGGTTTTTGGATGTTTAAGGTTTTCTCATTTATGCTTGATTTTAAAAAGGCTTTTGCAGCATTATTGTAACCAGCTTCTTGCAAATGAGCATAGCTGACACGTCTCTTCTTAGAGATAAGCGACCAACATTATAGCCAGCTTGTGTGCTTTTGCATTTTACAGTCTTTTGTATTTTAGATAGTTATTAATAGAATCTGAGCTTTATTGTATTACAATTTTCCTTTCCATATATTTGTGTAATTATTTGTTCTATCTTTTTTATTTCTCTGCCTTCATATTGTTCCTCAAATAATTTGGATCAGTGGTATCAGAGCGGTCTGCTCCTTGTCATCCATGGTGCATGTCCTCGATGAGGTCAGTTTATAGAGATATGGGTCTCAAGATTGTATCTCTTGACAACTATCGCTCTCGCACGCCCAAGCGACCTTCCATGGTGGAATAAAATATGGACAATGGGATAGGAGATCCTTTCAAATTCTTCCTCAAGGAATACCTTGCGCGACAGAGGAACGAGATGATGGAAAGTCTTACCCAGATCCTTCGACGGTTGTCGCCAACAACTGAGGCACCTTCAACTAGCAATCACTTCAGAGGTGAGAAACCCTTCAAGGTACAAGTTAAATTTTATATTCCTCTATTTGAAAGCTAGATAGATGTCAACACCTTGGAAAAATGGTTAAATATGCTAGAAGGTTATTTTATGTCCACAATTTTTCCAATAGTGAAAAGATCACCTTCGCACTCCTTAAAGCCCCTCCCCATGTCAGAGATTGGTGGGAGAATTACTATGAGAAAAATGTCGAGGATGAGTCTAGAATTTTTGGGCCAAGACCCACTTAGATGACTTTTGTTGATTCCCTCAAGGAACAATATTACCATGTTGGAAGTTTTGACGACCAGTACACGAGATGGACCACACTGCACCAAGAGAGGGGCCAAACGGTGTCAGAGTTCACAAATACTTTCAATACCTTGCACACCAAGTTGGGTATCAAAGACTCTAAGAAGCATATGGTCCTAAAATATCATGGGGCTCTGCACAATTACATCCAAACTTAAATGGATTTTTTGGACATCTCGTCAATGGGAGCCACTTAACGGTATGTTGTCAAAATCGAGCAAAAATTGAAGCAATAGAACAAGAAGGAGTTCAGATATGAAAATATGTAATAGCCAAAGTATGGTAAGGGTGGCCCTAACTCCAAAACCAAAGGACATATCAAGGATTCCCAACCCTAGGATAACCATCCCAAGCCACCAACAAAGAAGAGTAATGGGAAGTCGAAGAAGGACACTAGAAAATGGTGTGAGTTCCACAAAATCCCTTGGCACAATACTAATGAACATCACTCCAAACAGTCTTTGTTGGATGAGACGAAAGCCCTAGGATCAGATGTTGGCTCAGACTTTGATTCTGAGCCAAAAAGGGAATATGGGTCATTGATGTTGAACCTATTTTCACCATCACTATCACAAAATTCCATCCAGAGGAGCCGGAGGAGCCTGAAGAAGGGGAGCATTTTTTCCACTCACAGATGCGGGTGAAGGGAACCCCACTCCATTTAATTGTTGACAGTGGTAACCAATAGAACCTAATCTTGGAAAAGGTTGAACTTGACAACAACACAACATCCTCATATATACACCATCGGTTGGCTCAACCAAGGACAGAACATCCATGTTAGCAAGCAATGTCACTTGTACTACGGCATAAAACCCTTCAAGGAGAAGGTATTGTGTGATGTTTCCCCACTTGAAGTTTGTGATGTTTTTCTAGGAAAACCATATATGTGGAATCGTCATGTTGTTTATGAATCTAGGCCTCGTAGTGTCA
>JASDQU010358338.1:0-10488 GCA_032191745.1 Picea mariana | reverse complement strand
CCTAATATGTTCATGACAAAATTCCAATGATCCATCCCTAGGATTTTCCATATACCTACTTACATCTCCTAGTGCATGTTAAATCTTGTATTCATGCCATATATGTTTCTCACACATTTTCATTGGTTGATAATAACTAAGTCCTCCTTTTCAAACTCACATGGAAATTTGGACTTAGTCCTCTTGGCTAGTTTCATAATAATCCTAATAATTTCATGAACATATAAGATCTACACGATTCTTTATGAACCCTTGTCCCATTAACATATTTGTCAATTTGATGGTACCATAACCTTTGAGTTTTCTTTAATCCATACAACATTCTCTCCAACCAACACACCATGTATTATATCCATTCAACTACAAATCCTTCTTCTTTCTTCCTAGATATTTCTTCTTTGAGCTAGCTGGGAGGAAATTTCATCTTCGTGTCCATTGGATCTAGTTTCAAATCATAAGTAAATGTTAGTGCCAATGATAGCCTAATAGAGGTTGTTTTGGCCACTCAAGAAAAATTCTCATCATAATAAACACCATCAACTTGAGTGTGTCCCTTTTCTAACAAACACGCATTGCATTTCCCCACATAACCATCTTCCTTTTAATTTTTCTTAAACATGAATTTGCATCAAATTTACTTCCTTTGGGAAATTATCACAAATGCAAGCTCAGGTTCTATTCCAAGGCATTGAGTCTTTCCTCGTCTTACTTTCAATGAGAAGCCTTATCTCCACTAAGAGACACTTTGTATTTCTAAGATCATAATCCATGGAAGATAAAGAAAAATAATTAAATCCACATAGCACATATCCATAATTTTTTGGCCCCTTCTACTCATGAAGACTACTCCTCAAATTCTTCTTGAATATTTGTTTGACCATGCCTTTCCATCAAATTTTGATTTGGTGTTGATGGCATATTTTCCTTTTCTTGAAATGTAGGATGAAGCTTATTTTGACCTCCCATGTCTAGAAGTTTTGTATACAACACATATGACAGTTTTTTTTATCTTAAGCTTCAAATCCAAATTGGAAACTATGCTCATTTGGAATTGTAACAACTCTACCTAGCATGGCTATATAGGAGGTTTTAGTTGCTAACACCTACATATTTTTTTTCCATTTAATTCTAAGAAATCAATTCAATCACATTTAAGCAATCTGAAAAATCAATTAGAACTAAAATAATCTAGTAAATCAACCATATCTAAATAATTATATAACTCATTAAATAAAATGAAGTTGTAGTAGTGGAACATTATTCACTTGCAATCCTTTGCCTTGTCAATGAACAACCATTGATTCAAACTAGTACTTCACTAGTAGGATGTCAACTAGGGGGAAATCACATCCAAGGAACATCTTAACACTCAATTGATGCAAGCACTTGAACCTAGGAGCTACCACTAGAGTAGGGGCTCAATCTAGATGAGGGTGTAGGCTAAATCACTAAGTACTCAACCGGACCATTCACTCTATCTAAGAAACAAAATCCAAGGTTATAAATACAACTGAACAATCGTAGCATGGTTGAGAGGCTTCTGGACTAACAAAACCCCCACACCCCATAATGTTATGGTCTGTAAGAACACCCTCTCAAGGCCCCTATTTGTAATATCCCCATTTTTATCCCCTAATTTGTAATTTGTAATTAAATATTATCAAGGAAAACAATATGTTCAAGGGAAAACTATGTAAATATGTACAACAACAATATTAATAAATACATCACTGGTTTCAATATGATAAAGACATAAACGATGGGGGGATATGATTCCACGAGAGAGAAATATGAGAGGGGGTTAAGGTATCCCAAAGGCGCTAAAGCTTGGAAATAATAATATTTTATTGTAACCCAAAGTCATTTACCTTACTTATGTAAAAGGAATTTCAACCTTAGGATGGGTGCTAAGGTAGTTAGGTGGAGTTCTTTGAGTGCCAAGTGGAAAGTTGAGAACATGTAAATATAAACTTGGTTTTAAATAGTGGAAGTGGACATTCATTTTACTTCATTTTTAATTGTAAAAAGGAGGGAGCAACTTGCTCTATTAGCTTGTAATAGAAGGATGTTATGCTTATTGTAAATTGAATCTTATAAATTAGGCTGTTGCTGCCAATTTGTAACTCCCATCAAAGATACTTATTGGATAATTTGCACTGGAGACTAGGAAAGAGGTGAGATATCCTGAGGGGATGCATTACAGAGAAGGGGATCCACATCTTTGGTTTGTGTAGGTTGAAGAGGAAAGAGTGCTGGTGAGTTGGGATGTATGTGTGTGGGAGAAGACCATATCATTTTGGGTATTGGGATAAGTGAGGGAATTGTATCCAACCATAGGATATCATTTGTATTTGTGGATTCATAGTCGCAGCTCGAGGGTGTCATGTTGCAGAAATAACTAGTGCAATAGTGCCTATAGTTGGGAGGAATGCCCCTCATATGCAACCAATTGGTGATTAATTTTGATAAAGATAAGTGTTATGGGTTCTATGATGCAATTTTGTTATTTATATTTATTTATGATCCATATTGGATCGTTATATTGTTTTTCATCTATCTCAATCCTTCTAGAGTGGAAAAAATTAGAGGAATGAGCTTGCAGGGCCATTTTAGTGGTAGGTCTCAGTTTGGAAAATTGGGGCTTAGAATATTTCGGGGATATTTTGAGGTGTCAAATGACATATTTTGGAGTTAAAAATTTCCCACCATTTCTAGGACCCTGTGACTCTATTCTACACATTGAGACCTTTCCAACGGTGCAAAAATCACATTAATCAGAGTTCATATGAAAAATTTATGCCTCCCACAAGTTGACCTATCGTGTTGACCACCATGTTACAAGAGGATGCCACATTAATCCACATTACTCATGCATATGGGGATAGCCATATATGTAATTTAAATAATATTCTATAAGGTCCAAAACCCTATCACAATTGAAGGTTGAGGAAGTAAAAAACCTACCCTTAGATGACAATCAGGCTATGTTAAATACTCGACCACTAGAGGGATAAGGGGTTCCCTTATTTTTCATTGTATATTGTTCCATAGATAAGAGTAACATATAATAGTGGCATTCTATGAGCATAAAAGATGAGGAGATATTATGTACAAACTATACAGATCGCAAGTCAAAGGAAACTCCACAGAGAGTGCATCTTTCTTATACTTGCATCATTTCTATACCAGAGAAAAGAGAGCAGAGCAACCTCACCTTCTAGATGGGTTTTCTCCCATATTGGGTTTCCCTAGGGTTTCCTAGGTCATATTTTGTATTTATTTGTGGATGGCATGATTTTATTTTACCGTTCTCTATTTTATGCATTTTATCTATTTCATGCATAAACAAAAAATTAGTAACTAAACAATCTGGAGATCTAAAGGAAAAATAACCTTAATAGTAAGGATTTCAATATTTCATTAGATCTGTTGTGATGAATTGTTCCAGTGGAATATCCACAACAATTTACATATCATATTGGTATCAAAACGGATTTTTCTTTTAGGTATTTGTGGGAAGTTGTAGGATCTAGGAATTGACTTAAAGAGAAGTCACAAAAACCCTAGCCATGGTAGACGAGTTTGTTCATAACAACCCTTGAGAGATAATAGAAGATATATTTGAGAGGTTGGAAGCACAAGTTATCAACATCAGTCGTAATTTGAACCTCTTCATAGTGGCTCTAGCAGGAAATATAGGACCATTCAAAGATGACAAAGGATCTAACTCAAAGAACAAATCAAAGGGGAAATTGAAAGATCAGGAAGACTCAGGAAAGGAGTCATGGAAAGAATCCAAGAGAGAGTAGCCAAGTTCGAGTGTCATGAACCCTTCATAGTCCCTATTCAATATGGAAGAGAAAGTGGACATAAATCCATACCAAGGTGAGATCTATGCATTAAAATTGAATCATTGGTTGCAACAACTAGCATATTATTTTAGCGTTCACCATATATATGAAGAACAAAATATTTCATTTGCTAGATTTAATTTAGAGGGCCATGATTTAACATGGTGGGAAATGCATATGGAAACACTTAGGCTAGAGGGTGATCCACCAATAACTAGGTGGGAGGACTTCAAAACTCTCATCAAGTACCAATTCTACCCTATTGGGTATGTAGAGGACCAATGGATATGGTGACACTACTTCACACAGAGGCAGGGGAAGACTGCACATGATTATACCACTTAGTTAAGAAAGATGGCCATCATGCTGGGTATCTCTCCCAAGAACCCATATGTACTCCTCAAGTATCTGGGGGGTTTACACAGTCATCTATGAAATTAGGTGATGCTCTTCAACCTAAGGATAATGGATGATGCGTGTGTACACGCACAATACCCGGAGAAAATAGGGAAAAAGAAAGGGGAACCAAGTGGTTCAAAGTAGAAAGAGCATGAGGAAGATTCCAAGGAGGGGAAGAAGAAGTGGAAAGGGGGAAAATATAATAAGACAACAACCACTGCACACCAGAGAAAAGATCCCAACAACCATTTCAATCATTGCAAAATTGATGGCCACACCAAGGAAAAATGCTAGAAACTACATCCAGAGATGAACCCGAAGAACTGCAAGAAGGACAAAAATAACAGGTATATCAGATCTGATATAAGACTCTTGGATGCCCCAAAAAGATACATACAACACTCAACAACCCCTTGAGGGACTTGGTAGCTATCTCTCACCTTTCTTCTCCTTTTCTAGCTTAGAAAGTGCACTTTTATTCTTTGTTTGCTTGTTAGATTTCTCTTGAGGTGTAAGAGGGGAAGTGGTATGGCCTTCCCTCTTCTTCAAGCTTGTGGGTAGACTAGGATGTGGGTAGATCTAGCTTACATTTCAATTTTGTTGAGCTTTTCTCCTAGCTTGGCCGTGAGGTTTAGAAGGTGTGGGCACCTTCTCAACCCCAAGTGGGTAGTGTTTGATTGCTTATAGATCTAACTTGCTTTTTAGTTTATTGTTTGTTCTCTTGATATCTCATCTCTTGCTAAGTTATCCTAATAATAAGATCTAAGAAAACTCTAATAAGTTAAGACAAGATAACTAATTAAGAACCTACCTAGTTGGGTGAGAAACCCCCAAAGAGGTAAGGGTAAGTGTTAATCCTTATTTTCTCATGCTATGTGATTGATCTAAGTTGTTTAATGGTTTCAACGTTTATGCTTTAAATCAGATCTCACATCCCTTAAGCCCATTGGGCAACACACTTAATTTACATCCTTCTCTTCTCTAGTTTATTCTTCATTCAAGTTTTTAATTTTCTCTTCAGCACATATATCTTAATCTCATGTTTAATATCTCTTATGATGCTTAATCAATAAGTGGTTATTGTTCATTGCTTTAATATGTTTTAATAACTACATCTTGGGCTTGAATTTTCTTGAATGGTTTAACTTGGCAAATACATTAAATTTTCTTTCTTCTCATCTCATAAGGCAAGCTGTTCTTGCCATTGAATCTATGGTATCTAATCAACTAATGTGATGCGCATGTGATCTAAATGTATATATCTCTTTAAGCCTTGTATCTCATTTCTTTCTTATGTATTGATGCACTTTATGTTTTAAGATTTAACAACACATTCTTGAGTACTTTAAGTTTCGGCCATCTCAATATTTTGCACTTTTTAAGTACCTTAAAAGTCTCAAAACACTCCTGTAATCACCTAAAAGTCTACCTAACTATCATATATACTTAATAGACTATTTTAGGGTACCTTAGACCACCATCTCCACCATCTAAAACGGGTTTGATGAAAATAATGGAGGGTAGTGGCAGGGGACTGTCGTGTGGCGCTCCAAGTGGGTGTCCTCTCTGGGAAGTACTCTTATTGTCAGGACTGATCGTTGAAGCTAGGGTGGGCCTCGTTGAATTACTATCTTGAGCACCCAACAATTATTTGGAAACAGGAGGAGGAGGCTTTGGTGAAAGCCAAATAAACTTAAAATCCTTAAGAAAAGCCTAACTATTAAACCCTTGGCCACATCTAATAATATTTGGGGGGTTTGATAGCAAAGAGTGTAGATTGTCTTCATTTCTTCATAGTAATTGTGCTTGATCTTGATAATATTATTGATGAAGTAACATGTTGATGATCTAGTGTAAATGATGATGTGATTGATGCTCAAGTCTTCTTTATCCTGCACACATTAAACATACTTGGTTAGATTGTAATTGTGATATATCATTCTTTTGTAAAGATTGTAAATGAATGTATATGATATTCTTTCATTGAGTTATTCTTTATTGTAAATTTGTAACTTGTAATTCTTTTGTAATTAACCACCTTGAAACATAGTTGACCCCTTTGCCCAATTTATAGGCACTAGTCTTAGTTGACCTAGGGAAAGGATTTGCTTGTCATCCTAACCCTTGCATATTGCATGGTTGCCTTAGCATATTAGGATTAGAATCCCCTCTAACCTTAAGAAATTAAAATTAACTCCTAGAATCTAACTTAATTCATCTAGTAACTAAGGTCTACCCCCTTTGGCTTCCCTAGGAGTAAGCCTGGACGAAAGAGGTTCCGTTCAAAGTTACAACATGGGCTGTGAACCTAGGCATTGTGCCTGCAAGGACACACTGAATGAGTCGAACTCAACCCACGTCTGCAAGTGTGTATAAGGACGGCATCATATTTGGCGCTGTTGCCGGGGATTGAGTTATTCATCCTTGGTTTTTACGAATTAACTTTTTATGAACTAATAATTCTTTGAACTTGCATTGGTTAGCTTTGTGTGATTCTTTTCCAAGTGGCAACTCCATTGAACAAATCTATCAAGTATACTGCACGGAGCAATCCTTGTTGGCTGCTTGAAATTCTTGGGAAAGAAGCACTCACTGATATCCAATTCTTGTTCCAAACCTAATAAATTAACTTTTGTTTTTCCTTCTTGTTTTTCCTTTGTTTGATGCTCTTGTTTGTTTGAAGTAAACTTGGTCATCTGGTGACTCCACTTTAAAAATAATTTGACAAGGTATTTTGCAAGAAATAATTCCCGACTTTCTTTGCTTCATCCTTGAACTTGGAAGGGTTTGTGGGTGAAGCTAGCTAGTCCTTCTTCTTGTTGGATCCTTGGTAATCTTGGGTCCCAGTCCTTTTCTTTAGAATGTTGTTTAAATGATCTAGGTAGAAATTGATGATTTTAATGCTACTATTGATTTTTTAGGATTTGTTGGTTACCCTCATTATGAATCTTCATAAGTTTTTGAAAACACTCTTGTCTATGGTGATCATGATGATGCTAATACTCACATTAGGGCCTTCACTAAATGTATTGATGAGTGGTGTAATCCACCTATTTATGAGGACGTTCTAATGAAATTGTTTTCCGTAACTCTTGATGTGGAGAAACCTTTTAATTGGTTTCATGATTCACCTGATGGAAGATTCAAGACCATATAGGGCTTGTTGCATGCCTTTTTGAAAAGGTTTGGGCATGATCGGAGTGAAGTTTACGATGAATTGGTTGATGATTTTATGGAAACATGGAAGAGGAAAAATCTTCTATCTCTTAAAACAATCAATTCAGACATAGGGGTTGATGCTCCATCACATCCCATTGAGGAATTTAACGAAATAATTCAGAATGTGTAGCTTTCCCAGGAGGAACAATGTTAAGCCATGAATGAACAATTTGTGGCCAATGAAGATCGATTGGAGGTCATAGAGGATGATCTTACAAAAACTTACATTGAATATCTGGACCCCCTTGAACATAATATTGATAATGAAAATGATAAGGAAATTCGTTGGGAGATTTTGGATGAATCCATGGATGAGTTAGTTATTTATTTTGATGAGATAAGGGAGTTTGAATCAGAAAATGTTGAATGTCTCGCTGATTCAAGTCCCCACCCTCCTCCTGTGGAACCGGTCTTTTTGAAGGCTAACTTTGAAAACATTGAAGAAAACATTATGGTGGTTCCTATGGTATGTTCTTTTCCAACCTCTCAACCAGAGGATAAGTTAATGCAGAATTATGTGGAAATGGTAGGCAAATTTAGTTTAACGATGTCATATCATTATGAGTATTGGTTGGCCTCCCACCTTGATAGTCATGAGCAACAAAATATTCAGAGTTTACACGGCTTGTCATATTCCAGTGTCTGGTTGAAAGGAAGAAGGAGCATGGTACTTCCTTGGTTCTTCCTCACAAAATGTTCCAAGTTGATAAAACTTGGGAACGAGTCTTCTATGAGTCATCCTGGACTAGGATGATTCAGACAGTTGTGGCATCATTTCACCCATTGCATGGGTGGTTGTAACGTATCTCTAACCTTTCCTTGTATTTGTAATTATGTCAATATGTACTTAGAATTTTTTTTCTTTACTATAGATTCATTTGTTGTAAATTATGATTTTGTACTTTAGTTATTTCATTATGTAAATGTTTTATAGAATTCACTAATTTTATTTTGTATAAAAGTATTCTAATGTTAATTTTTGGTGTGCACTACGGTGAGCACTCTGTTTTGTAGGTGCTGGATTCTCGTATGCTCTCCGTCTCGAAGTGAGAAGATCGAACACACGTCCCCATGTGTTGCCAGATGTTGACCGCCCATTTAGCACCAGTGGTCAACTCATGTGTCCTGAGGTGATGTATCGTCAGATGCAGTATTATTTAAGATTCTTGGTTCTACAGAGCTATGTTTGGCCCAACACTCTTTTTTGTACTTGGAATTTCCGCACCCCTACATGGGTTAATAATGTAATAGGTTTGCATGAGTCATGTCTAGGTCAGTTACGTTGGCATCGGTTCACTGGGAGAGTTCCTTTCACTGAGGTTTTTTAATCCTCGGGTTATCATTGGGCCTTCCAACCTTAATGATTTCCCTTGAGTTTTTCCCTCACACTTTACACATGTCCTCCAAAGTGGTGAACGAAGTTGCAGTGGGCTTATGTTTTTGTTAACTATATAGGGAAATCATTGTAAATGACCATGCAAGAAATCATAGAAAGTTTCACAGAATTCCGTCGAGTCTAGGTTAATTTTTTTTAATTAATTGATTTTTAATTAAATTTCCCTAAGTTTGAAGGTTTAATTATTTAATTAATTAATTATTTTTGAGCAATTATTGTAAAAATTGGATCCTTGGAATTTTGATAGGGTTTTTTTTGCTCAAAATAAATGGAATAGCACCTCCTACATCCTTGGACCAAGTTTTAGCTCAGTCGGACAACTTTAGCCATGGGTTAGTGCACCTAGAGTGCTAGTGAGTCTATAACAACAATTTTAATTGCTAAAGTCTAACATGACAAAATGTAAAAATTGTAATAATGAGTTAGATGATGTGAAATGTTGAAATNTGACGTTTTTCTTTTTTTAATTTAATTGTGACTTGAGTGTGGCCCCCTCTCCTAAGTTTTCACTTCATTTAACCTTCTTTTAATTCCTAGAAGTGATTCTTGTCACTCCACCTCACCCATACTTAAGTTTGGGTTGATGTTTGACCAAAAGGAACGCCCTCCAAGGGAGTTACGCCCTCCTTTTTCTCTCTCCAATGAATGTTACATTTTTTATTAAAAAAGTGACTCTTCATCTATATTAGGCATGGATCCCATGCCTTTCCCTCACCCTTGTGTAATCCCAACACCACACCCTCTTTATTAGCCTCTCATCTCTTCTCCTCATCCCAAGAGGTGCGCCCTCCAAGAGTGGTGCACCCTCCCTCATCTAGAAACTCCAACAAATAATTATTTGAGCCTTTTCACCTTCCATGGAACAAATCCCACACTTCCTCCATGCCATTAGATCTATATAAATAATTATTCTATTTTTGTACACCCTAGATCTATTGTGCAAACCCTAGAAAGTGTGCCCTAACCTAGAGATCTACTCTATTGCTTGGTGGTGGACACTTGGCTTAGATCCAAGAGGGGTGGGTTTGCCTATCCAAGTATAAATAGATCCTCTTTCTCTCTCCCAACTCACCATATCTTGAGCTATTGTTATGCCACTTGATTTACAACTCTCTCTCTCTCTCTCTCTCTCTCTCTCTCATCTCATCCATTTTTCTGTCATTCCAGCTCTTAGATTTTGGAGTATTCCTCTCCAAGATCTACTTCTTTTGGTAATAAAGTTCAAGAATATTTGGAGGACAACAATTGGGTAATGCATATGATTGCTTCTCTTATCCATATGGAGGTAACCTTGTGTAATTTCTTTATTGAATCTTGCAATATTAGATCTTGAACAAAGTGTTATTTGAGTAGGGTAGATGGTGCATGTGCCCTTTTATCTTATGAATCTTATTGCATAACCTAAATTGAAGTGTTGTTTATGTTATTTTCTCTAACATTCTATCTAGTATATGCTTGATCTATAAGGAGGATTGCAGGTTAGCTTCCAAGGTTTCATTGGGAAGACCTTTTAGAAGGGAAGGGTCTCTTGAATCCATACATACTTCAGCCATCTTGATTATTGCCTTGCTCTATATATGCTATACATCCATCTCATTTTTCAGCTAGCATCAATGGTTTAAA
>JASDQU010358337.1:1371-11884 GCA_032191745.1 Picea mariana | reverse complement strand
TGGAATATCGCCCAATCAACCATGAAAACAACGAATAAAAATATCGATATGGTTTAGAAAATAGAGATATATCAATAAGAGAAATATCAGTTGGCATGGGTGTATATGGCACTAAGAAATCATTCAATAAGTTTACACCACTACCTTTGTTCATATAGAAAGGAAATGACTTCTGGAAGCTTGAGACTCTTGTTATATGTGGGAAGTCTGAGCATTCCTCCAAATACCTTTGGGGTCAAAATAACTGGGTTCCTTTCTTCAACAAAAACCTGAATCATCATGCTCTTTGAGTCAAATCTGTGTGCACGCTAAGATACTAAATCCTTGAAGTTGAAAAATTATATGCAACTGACCAATGAAAACCCTTTTTCTGGCGCACAATAAAGTCAACAATGTCTCCATAGAAAGGCTCCTTCCTTCTTTTAGTTTCCATATTATCTACTCTTTCCAATAAAATTTGATATAGGTGATAGGTATTAATTATGAATTACTAAGTTCAAAAATATTAATTAATACAACATCCATTCATCATGTACAATTTCTTTTGAGATACCCACAAACTATAAATGGAATTTATTTTTAAAAATGAAGTGTTATGTGTAAAAGCATGATGATTAATCCACATTTACCATATATCATTGTCCTTTTTCCTTATGAATTGGGAACTCATCAATGAATCATAAATAACCTTGAAAAATGTGAATGGCACATGGTGGTCTAATGATAATTTCTCTAAGTATGGAATATGAGGTAGAGAGAGATAAATGTTACAAAGGTTACATCAAGTAGAGGTAGAGTTGTGTGGGGATGTGGGATGTGAGGGGTAAGGGTTGTGCAGGAATGCAAGTTGTACGGGGTAAGGTTTGTGTGGGGATATGGGTTGTGCATGGATGTGGTTTGTACAGGGATATGGATTCAAGTTCCTCCGCATAAGAGATGATAAAAAAATGACTTATGATCGAGAGGAGAAGAGATAAATAATGCGGAGAAGGTTTAAACAATGAATATAACACTCCACCCTAGCATAATTACGAAAGTGACTAGATGTATATAGTATTCAAGAGTAAATAAGTATGGAAAGAATTTGTATGAACAAAGAGAATTACTAAGTTTGAATCTGTATGAGGATTTTTTTGACAAACTATTGAACAATGAAACTTATAAGGAATGGGTGGACTATGAAATGAAAAATTAGGGAGGTTTCTATACATATTTAAAAATAGAATATAAGAATTATACATGAAAATGGATCAACACGAAGGAAATATCAAGATGGGTATGAGTCAAATACAAGAGCCTACTAAATAATTGATGGTGCAAAGTGCCATCTACTTTGGTTGTATTACAAGTGGCGGAGTGTTTGAATCCATACATGAAGGGAGATGAAGTTGGTTTATAATCATCCATGTGAAAGTGGCGAAATAGGTCACTTGCATACTTAGACTAGGAAAGGGAAATTCCTTCCTTTCTTTGCAAGGATTGGATGTAATATCGCTAGGCCGAAACCAATAATAAATGTAAACGAAAATGTACTTAAGTTGGTGAGCTGTTTGATATCATTTCGGTATGCAGCTTTCATGGCATAGTGCACACATGTATTGCACAGTAAAATGATGAAGTGTTCGTATTACAGGATACCTCGCGCAACATCTTAAGTGTGCGCGATATTGAGGCCAACAATCTTTTGTGTATATGCTATGTTATATAGGCTGGTGAGCCGTTTTGTGCTGATTAGGCTGGAGAGCCTAGATGTTAAAGGCCAGTGCACCTATTTTTGTATATGTCTCATGATTAATATAAAATATGTCATTGTGCGTAGACCAACCATGATAAAAGAGTATGGGGGACTAAACTCCACTAGTTAGGGAAAGGGAGGGGCTAAAATTTAAGGAAAGGGGCTAATCTAGGGAGAAAAAAGGAATATTATATTAATACTTTCTAAAGTATAAAGTATGGATAATTATTTTATCCTAATTTCTAAATTTGGGGACAAGTGGGCCAAAGTAGCTCCCAACATGACAAGTGTCAAGGTGGGGACACACATACATATAGTTTGGACTTAGTTCATTTTCATATATTTCCCATCACTCAGCCATGATTCCATGACCATTTCACTCAGGTAGTCAGTTATCCTCGATACCTTCATGTCATTGTACCTGAACCTGTATCCATACCCATACCTGTTTGTGTAGCTGGTTAGCTTGGGAGTTGGACTGAAGAAGCGGGTTGTTAGGTCCGTGGGTTATTGAAGAGGCGGGTTGTCAGGACCGTGAGCAATTTCTCTCTGGTTGAGAGAATTTTTGGGAATTGATTTCTTGAAGGTGCTAAACTGTAGCTATAGGGATTTGAGACTTCCTGTCCAGCCTATTGCTGAAGCCCAGAAAGGAAGTGGGGCAGCCAAAGGAGTATTGAGCAGAGAAGGGGCACACTTCCTATAGTGGGACATGCATGTGGGGAATGAGGGACTGTAGGATGTTAGTTTGAGTTGGCACTTGTGACGAAGTCTTTCTCGTTGTCTATGAGCCATTAGCCTAGTTGGGAATCCCTTTACCCGAGTGGAGTTTAGTCCCAACTCGGGGGTGACCCACTACTGAGAGTGATGAGCAGTGTGGTCTAAGGATGGGAGGTTCATGGAAGGTCTGCACGCAGTTGGTGATAGTATTACCAATATAAGTGTCAACTGTGTGATAAATTTACATGTTGCATTGTTATTTATGTGTTTATTTTTATGGGTTTATCCTATGCGTGGTTATAATTGTTTGTATGTTTATGGGTATTTCTTGTATATGTTGCATGTATATGTTTATTGTTATTTTAGTATGAATCCGTGCATGTACATAATGTATTTTTTTGTTTATGTTATATATATAAATTTTCGTAAGTGTCCTATGTGTGTATGTTTTAATTGCATGCAGTTCGAAAAAGTTATGTGGCATAGCTTAGTTGGATGCTGGGTATGTTACAATATGTTCCGTAAAGAGAACGAAAAGCGTTCTCTCGTGTATTGTGGCCCGTTTTCATTTTCCAAGAAGAAAGCATGGAAAATATTGGTTGGTGCAGTTGGCTACCAGAGACAAAAGAAAAGTTAATGAGATGGTTAAGTCATGTCTTATGGACATGAATGGACCGAACACCAGAGCAGATTTGAACATCTTTCCTTTAGGTTCCTATGACTGTCTAATTGGGATGGATTGGTTGGAGCAGCATCATGCTATCCTAGAATGTCATAACAAGAAATTTACTTGCTTGGATGATAAAGGAACCTAAGGAAAGTGCAGGGAATTCCCAAGGCAGTAACCATCAGAGAAATTTCAGCATTGTAGTTGAAGAAAAGTTACAGAAAATGGTGTCAAATATTTGCAGCTCATATGGAAGAGACACCTAAAGGTAAGGTGCCAAATTTGGAAGATCATGCAGTCCTGGAAGCTTTTGAATATGTGTTCAAGGAGGTACCATGACTACCCCCAAAGAGAGATATTGATTTCTCTATAAATTTAATGCATGGAGTAGCTCCAGTGTCAAAGACTCCTTACATAATGAGTACACCAGAGCTAAAGGAGTTGCAAATGCAGCTTGAATAACTTCTTAAGAAGGGGAATATATGCCCAAGTGTGTCAGCTTTGGGTTCCCCAGTATTGTTCATGAAGAAGAAATATGGGACATTAAGATTGGGCATTGATTTCAAACAGTTGAATAAAGTAACTATAAAGAACAAGTATCCTCTGCCAAGGATTGATAATCTCTTTGATCAATTGACGGATGCAAAGATATTTTCAAAGATAGATCTCAAGTCAGGATACCATTAGGTAAGGATTAAAGAAGAAGATATCATAAAGACCACCTTCAGGACAACGTATGTTCATTATGAGTTCATAGTGGTGCCATTTGGGTTGTCAAATGCACCAACTATTTTCATGTGCTTAATGAATGGTGTTTTTCGAGAATATTTAGACAAGTTTGTCATTGTATTTTTGGATGATATCCTTGTATATTCCAAGTCAGAAGAAGACCCTAAACATCATTTGAGGATGGTGTTGCAAGTATTAAGGGATCATCAATTGTATGCCAAATTGAGCAAGTGCTCATTTTATCAGAAGCAAATTCATTATTTGGGACATATCATTTGAAAGGATGGGATAGTAGTGGATCCTGAGAAGATAGAAGCCATTTGAGAATGGTCAGTGACAAAGAATGTGACATAGGCCAGATCATGCATGGGCCTTGTAGGCTACTACAAGATATTTATTGAAGGATTCTCAAATATTTCACACCCAATCACTTCCTTCCAAAGAAAGGGTGTGAAGTTTCAGTGGACATTGGATTGTGAAAAGGCTTTCCAACATTTGAAACAATTGCTAACAAGTGATCCAATAATAAGGATTGCATACCCAAATGAAGAGTTCATTGTATGCAAAGATGCACGTAAAGAAGGACTTGGTGGAGTCCTCAGTCAAAATGGATTTGTTATATGTTATGAATCAAGGAAGTTGAAGGATCATGAAAGACACTATGCCACTCATGATTTGTAGTTGGAATCCATAGTGCATGCCTTGAGGAAATGGAGACTCTACCTCATGGGGAAAAGGTTTGAGTTGAGGACATACCATAATGGTGTGAAATATTTATTTGATCAACCAACTCTAAATGCAAGGCAAAGCAGATGGTTAGAATTTCTAAGTGAATATGACTTTGATATAAAGAATATCAAGGAGAAAGAGAACAAAGCGACTGATGCACTCAATAGAAGAGTGCATGAATTGCATGCTATATCCATTAGCATGTACCAATCATATTTGAAAAATAGAATTTTAGAGGCTGCAAAATTAGATTTACAATACAAGGAATTAGTGGCAAAATTATAGTAAGGTAATTTGCAGCAGAAAATTGAAGAATACAAACTAGATAATGATGGAATTCTCCTGCTTAGGGGAAGAATTTATGTACCAAATTCCCAGGAATTGAAAAATCTGATATTGGGAGAAATGCATAATGTACCTTATGTTGCGCACCCAGGTTATCAAAAAACTATTGCAGTTGTTAAGAGCCAATATTATTGTCCATGAATGAAGAAAGAAGTTGCTGATTTTATTGCCAAATGTTTGGAATGTCAAAAGGTAAATGCTGAGCATAGACAGCTAGTTGGTTTGTTACAGCCATTACCCATTCCTGAGTGGAAATGGGAAGTTGTAACATTGGATTTCATCACCAAAATTCCCAAAACAAACAAGAAACATGATTCTATCATGGTAGTGGTGGATAAGCTTACTAAAGCTACCCATTTTATGCTCGTTAAGCTCACTCACAAGGCAACCAACATTGTTGATGTTTATATGAGGGAAATATCTCGATTGCATGACATACCCAAGAAAATTGTGTCTGACATAGATCCAAAATTTACCTGAAAATTTTGGAAGGGATTATTTAATGGATTTGGAACAAATTTGAATTTTAGTACAACTTATCATTTAGAATCAGACGAACAAACAGAGAGGGTGAATTGAGTGATTGAAGATATGTTGAGGATGTATGTGATGGATAAACCATAAAAATGGGAAGAACCTACACTTGGTAGAGTTTTATTACAACAATGGGTACCAAGCATCATTGAAGATGAGCCCATTTGAGGAACTTTATGGAAGAAAGTGCAACACACTGGTCAGCTGGGATAACCCAGCAGATAGAGCAGTGATTGGGCCAGATTTACTCAGGGAAATAGAGGAGAGAATGATAAAAATAAAAAAAAATTTAAAGGCTGCCCAAGATAGGCAGAAAAGCTATGCTAATCAGGGCAGAACTCATAGGGAATTTAAAGTGGGGGACCATGTATTCTTGAAAGTGAAGGCCAACATAAGTTCCCTGAAGTTGGGAAATTGTTCAAAGTTGACAACTCACTATTGTGGGGCGTTTGAAATCCTAGAGAGGATTGGTCCAATAGCTTATATGATTGCATTTCCTGCATCTATGTCTGTTCATAATGTATTCCATGTATCATTTCTCAAGAAATATATACTTGATCCTAATCATGTTATTGATTGGAATGTAATTCAGGTGGAGCAAGAAGGTGCTTTCCAAGTGCATCCGGTATGCATTCTGAACCGGAAAATAGAACAACTCTAGAATCAAGCCATAGGGATTGTAAAGGTCCAATGGGCTTGGTACGGTCCTAAGGATGCTACTTGGGAGCATGAGGATGCAATGTAGGAATAATACCCACATCTTTTTGAGGAGTTTTGAAGCTTTTTTGTATGTATATACATAATGCACTAAGGACAGTGCATTAATAAGGGGAGGGGATTGTAATATCTGTAGGCTTAACCCAATTATAAATGTAAACTAAAATGTACTTAAGATGGTGAGTTGTTTGATATCATTTTGGTATGCACCTTTCATGGCATAGTGTGTGCATGTATTGCACAATAAAATGATGAAGTGTGCACATTACAGGATACTACGCACAACATCTTAAGTGTGGCTTTGAGTATATGCTATGTTATACAGGATGGTGAGTCATTTTGTGATGATTAGGCCAGTGAGCCTAGATGTTAAAGGCCAGTGCACCTATTTTTGTATATGTCTCACGATTAATATAAAACACATCGTTACACACAGACCGACCACGATAAAAGAGTATGGGGGAATAAACTGTACTAGTTAGGGAAAGGGAGGGGCTAAAATTTAAGGAACAGGGCTAAGCTAGGGAGCTTAAGCCAAAAAGGAATATTATATTAATATTTCCTAAAGTATAAAGTATGGATAATTATTTTATCCTAAGTTCTAAAGTTGGGGACAAGTGGACCAAAGTAGCTCCCAATATGACAAGTGTCAAGTTGGGGACATGCATACACATATTTCAGACTTAGTTCATTTTTGTATATTTCCCATCATTCCTTCCATCATTTAGCCATGTTTCCATGACCATTTCACTCAGGCAGTCAATTATCCTCCATACCTTCATGTTAATGTACCTGAACCTGTATCCATACCCATACCTATTTGTGTAGTTGGTTATCTTAGGAGCTAGACCGAAGAAGCGGGTTGTCAGGCTCGTGAGCAATTTCTCTCTGGGTGAGAGAATTGTTGGGAATTGATTTCATGAAGGTGCTAAACTACAGCTACAGGGCTCTGAGAATTCCTGTCCAGCCTATTGTTGAAGCCCAGAAAGGGAGTGGGGTAGTCGAAGGACTCTTGATAAGAGAAGGGGCACACTTCCTGGGGTGGGAGAGGCATGTGGGGAATGAGGCAATGTATGTTGTTAGTTTGAGTTGGCACCTGCGGCGAAGTATTTCTTGTTGTCTATGAGCCATTAGCTTGGTCGGGAATCCCTTTACCCAGGTGGAGTTTATTCCCAGCTCGGGGGTGACCCACTATTGAGAGTGATGAGTAGTGTGGTCTAAGGCTAGGAGGTTCGTGGAAGTTCTGCACGCAGTTGGTGATATTATTACCAAGATAAGTGTCAACTGTGTGATAAATTTACATGCTGGATTGTTATTTATGTGTTTATTTTTATGGGTTTATCCTGTACATGGTTATAACTGTATGTATGTTTATGGGTATTTTCTGTATATGTTTATTGTTATTTCAGTATGAATCCGTGCATGTACATAATGTATTTGTCTTTTTACATTTTATATATAAAGTTCCTCAAGTGTGATGTGTGTGTATGTTTTAATTGCATGCAGTTCGAAAAATTTACGTGGCATAGCTCAATTGGATGCTGGGTATGTTACAGTATGTTTTGTAGAGAGAAGGAAATGTGTTCTCTCATGTATCGTGGCTCGACCTCGGTGGTCGGGGACGTTACATTGGAGGTCAATAAAATAATGCAAATGTCCTAAGTTTTTCATTTCAAATTTCTTCTTAAGCATGGATTTCACATGGGTTAAAAGTTTGGGGTTGTTGGCATTATTGATTGTGTGTTATCATTGATGGCAACATGAGTCAAGCATGTACAATAATCATAGGAAAAGGAAGATCACCTTGGGGAAGAAGTAGTTCATGATCATTTTTTATCACGATAGGATCAATAGTGATCCTATATTGTTCCTAAAGCTTGAGAGAGATAGAAGGGAGATTCTACAAATAATACACACACAAAATCAGAGCATGCAATGTTAAGGTATTTGGAAAGGATGAAGGAAATCTCATAAGGGAGAGTGCATTAAAAAAGTGCTATCGAAATTGAAATCCCCACAGTAAACTCCAAAAGAATCAAGGAAGAATCTTGTTCGTTGATATAGTCATTGGGACAATCCTGGACCATTAGATCACATAGAAGCTAGATCTTAAACAAAAGAATCCCTTTTGAAGGATTGTGGAAATCTAATCGTCCATTCAAATTTCGACAGTAATCGCAACCATGAGATCAGTTAGAACCATTGATTGAATCCAAGTAGAAGGATAACGTAAGTTTCGGGACACTAGAACTTTGCCACTTTGGGGAACATTGGAGATAAGGTAGAGGCACAGACTCGTGAAGTGATGAAATGCCTCTAGCCATTAGATCAAGGAGGGAGTTCAAATGAATTATCAACCATCCGATCGAGTTTAGTGGAAGGAGAGGATAAGCCACAATATCCTGGAGTCTCGAATTAAATGGCCTCATGCAGATCGTTGATCTAATATCTACTTGGGATAAATGTGAGCCATTGGATCAAGTGGTGAACTCTTGCATTGACCTACTCCAACAATCAAAAGTTCAAAAAACCAATAATACATGAAGGCCAAAGCCCCGAAGTCATGAAATCAAAACAACCGTCGTGCGAGGGAAGGAATAGTCATCTCGACATTGACCACTCCAAGATTATGAGGAGTCCCAAACAACTAAAAATTCTAAATCCATGAAGTACCGAAGCCACAAAGTGCAAATCCATGATCCAGGAGGGAGACATGTGGTAGAAGACAAAGATGACACGTGGCCCAATTAGCTAGTGACAAGTGTCAAGGTATAGTTCACACATTAGGTATATGAAAGTCACAAATCAAGGTGACACGTGGAAGCCACTCAGCCAGTGCCATGTCAACAGTGAGGTCAGTAAGCCACATCACTCTAGGATTACTAAATTCAGGGATATCCAAGCTTCCTTTATCAACTAATCTTCGAAGGTCGGAATCGCAAAGTAACACTAACTATTGATCTACTTCGGGAGAAATCTCAACCGTTGATCAAGCATAGTGGAAGAATATAGTAAACATGAGGAGTTAACTGACAACAAGCATTCACCACCATTTTATGACTTATTCGGTAGGTAAAACTCTAGAGGAATTGAACTACTTCAAAGTTATAGTAACCTAGAGTCCTGGAGTCATGAATTGTTGAAGTCTCGGAGTGAATGAGGATCATCCATATCAATTGAAGATTAAGTTAGAGTCGTTGATCATCTAAAAACCAAAATTAGTTAAATTTCAATGAGAAATGGGGTAGTATAGATCCGACCATCAGTCATAAGTTTAGTTCAATGATGAAGGTTTATAAGCACAAATTAAGTTGCATAGACATTATCAAGAAGTAGACAACACGTTTTTTGATTGGGACCAAGGGATGAGACTAGGGAAAAGATAAACGGTGGAACAAAACTTCGCCACTCTGGGGATAGTTGGAATTAAGAAAGAGGCATAAATATCCCGTAGTCCCGAATCTCTAAAATCTTGGAATAAATGAAAGGCGTCTATCTCAATGAATAATTAAGTCAGAACTGTCAATCGTCACGGATTGAAAATGATTCTGAGCCAACAATGTTGCGCAAGGATTAGAATAGACCGTCAATTTGAGAACTTCTAGAGTAATGCTAGCCATTATATTAGTCAGCATGAGATGTAACCACTCAGGAAGCTAACACTCCATAAGATATCTTTTTGGAAATAACAAGAGTTTGGTAAATGATAAAATTTTCGAAGGGCCGAAGCCTGGAGGACAAGGTTATGTTTTTGGTCATGTGAGTGCTCAAGGTATCAAAGGCACGACAATAGAACTTAGGGAAGTTCTTAGTCGGTAAGCTCATGGTTTCAAGCTTGCAGACACATGAATTATGTATTGAAGGGAGCGCCTATTGATTAAGACTTGAATTCACAACAATTTGAGATCTGTAGACTAATGAATCGATACAAATTCATGATTAATGAAAGTTAAATCATATGGTATTGATGTACCACCAATCATATTACAAGGTATAGGTACGATGTAAAAGAATAAGGAAAGAGAAGAGGTGCCAAGGTTAATAAAATCGTGGTCTTAAGCCCACGGTCATTTGGACAGAAATGGTTTGAAGGAAGTGCCTATCTGCAGAAGTTAATAAATCTATAATAGGAAACTAAACAGAAAATAAAAAATTCAAATTAATACTACAAAGGATTTGAAGTCTTTTTAATTAAAAGAAATAAAAGGATTAATGAAAAAATACTAAGAATTAATTAAATGAAGAGGTGCACTATTTTATAATAAAAATACACATGGATTCAATATATACATGTCAGAATATTATATAAAAAGAAAATTGTGGTGAAACGAGTGTGTGTT